>OMKK01008891.1:8124-22717 GCA_900302305.1 Polymixia japonica | reverse complement strand
CATATACATACACACACACACATATACACACACGTATACACACACACACATACACACACACACACACACACATATACACACACACACACACACACACCTATATACACACACACACATATACACACACACATAGATACACACACACACACACACACACACACACACACACACACACACACACACACACATATACACACAGAGATACACACACACACACACATATACACACACACACACCTATACACACACACACACACACACACATATACACACATGTATACACACACACATATACACACACACACACACACACACACACACACACACACACACACACACACACACATACATACACACACACACATATACACACACGTATACACACACACATATACACACATATACACACGCACACACACACACACAGATACACACACAGATACACACACACACACACACACACACACACACACACACACACGCGCACACAGACACACACACACAGAAACACAGGGGTGCTGAGATATGGTAGCAAGTGAGCAGTGAGCTCATTTGGCAGGTGTACAGCCAGCGGACCTGGCATGTCTGTGAGGACTTAATGAGAGTTTAATCAAAAACAAACAAGGCCAGACAGCATGCTTAAGCAAGAGTCGGGGAGGAGAATGGCCTCTTCTTTCCGTTTTTGTCTCCTCTGCAACTACTCTTCTGTTTTGGCACTATAGGTGTAACATTAGTTACACAATCCCTTGCTACAACCCCCAACCACCACTACCCACTACTGGCATCATATCAACCACCGACAATCAACAATCACAGCCATAATAATCATCAACCACCACTGACACCATAACCACCAGCACCAGACACCGACGAACCCCACCATAACAACCACTACTGTCCACATCCAAGTCCATAACGAGCCCCGCATTGACAACAATGGACCCTGCTTCACGCTGCAGTGGACTGCTTGGCCAATAGCTGACAACCTGAGCCCTGTGACAGAGATGATTCCTTCAGCCCTGTCTTTCTGCCTATCTAGAGAAGTTATGGCAGCTCTCTCTCTCTCTATCTATCAATCAATCAAGTTTATTTGTCCCATGTAATCATATAGTGGCTTGAGGGTAGAACCTGAGCCTCTCAGTGCTGGCCTGGTGTATCCGGTATCTTCTTCCCAAACGCAGCGGGGAGAAAAGGCTGTTATCCGGGTGGTTGGGATCTTTAATGATTCTCCTAGCCTTATTCTTGCAGCGCCTGGTGTAAATATCCTTTAGGCAGGGTAGAGCACCGCCTATTGTATGTTCAGCCGAACAAACCACTCTTTGTAGGGCCTTGCGGTCTGTTCGGTGCCGTTTACATACCATGCAGTAATGTTCCTCAGTATTTGAGGGGATACCTGGAATTTCCTCAAGCATCTGAGGTGAAACAGTCTCTGCCTTGCCTTTCTCACCACTGAGTAAGTATGCGGCGTCCAGGTCAGGTTCTCGGTGATGTGGACACCAAGGTACTTGAAGCTGTCCCACCCAGTCCACCAATGACCCGCTGATATTAAGGGGGGCATAGTTCCTTCCCTGCTTCTTCCCAAAGTCCACTATCAGCTCCTTAGTCTTGCTAGTGTTCCGGAGTAGGACGTTGTCCTGACGCCAGCGGGTCAGGTCCTCTACTTCCTTCAGGTAGGCCTTTTCATTGTTATCTGTGATCAGGCCAACCACAGCTGTGCTGTCAGCAAACTTGATGATAGTAACTATCTAACTGTCAGATTTGCACAGAGCTCCTGAGAGCCGGGCTGCTGGTCCATTTACCTCTGTCAGCTGGCTCCTGTAACCCAAGCTACTGTCCAGTGACTGGACACTGCTTATCAACACACACACACACACACACACACACAGGAAGACTGAAGAACTGCTGGATGGATTGAGACAGATAGAGACGTACGTCTAATAAAATAAGCCCGTCTTTGAATTGAGACAGCAGAAGGGGAGGGTGTTACTGTGAATCAGAAGACCTTGTACTTGTTTACAGCTAGGCCCAATGACGACAGTGATGAGGGGTGATGGGGAGGTGAGAGACTTCCACTGAAAAAACCTGTCAGCGCGGGGCTGACTGACTGTTATAGCACATCAGAACAACACTATCACTGGTGCTACCTGATGCCACAGACCTTATTATATGTGCATGTTCTCATACTCCCACCCCCTCGCTCTCCCTCCCTCTCTCTCTCTCTCTCTCTCTCTTTCACACACACGCAGACACACAACGTGGTGTGTGTATGATTCGAGCGTGCATGTAAAACTGTAATAAAGCGGCTCATTGCCACAGGTATTGGAAACTTATACAGCTGAAGAGAGTTGCAGACTTTGGATGGCCAATTCACTGGCCCCGACAGGCTCACACTGAGAGCATGCGTGTGTGTGTGTGTATGAGCGCGTATATGGTTTCATAAGCCACTTGAGGTTTTGTCTCCTGAAAAAGCAAAACCGTAGCCTGCGGGACACAACTAAGTACCACTTACCAAACAATACAAGGCAACGATCGAGTCAAAAATGTTTTTGTATTGTAAAATCTCAACAGCTTAAAGATGGCACGTGTGTCTGCAAACTCAGGCAGGCATCCTGCTATGTTTATGCGTTCATTTGCGTCATCCGAGAAATCGTTTCTTTGTCATGGAATGATAATGGTTAATAGCAGACTCTTTTATCGGTTGAAAAGGACCGATGTGGTGAAAAACACATATCAAACCAACATGTGCTACCCTGTTGGGGGACATGGCATTCATTTGCGGGAGGACAATGTGCACAAATCCTGAGTCCAGTTACCAGCAGAGCAGGACCGATGTTTTCAATTACAGTGGGATGGTGAAGCAACAACAGGAACAGCAAAAGAGGATTATTAGAAAGTGGAGACCGGGTCCAGAGTCAGAGTCTGTGTGGTGAGTGAACAACATGGACCTCTGGGTCGCAGCCAGACATAAATCCAACCCATCACTCCTAGTCCCTACCACCACAGTGTATCGCTTAGGCCCGGCCGACCTAGCGAAAAAAACAACAAACCAGTTTGTTCTACAAAACAGCTAAAATTAGCAACGCTGGGATGACCCAAGAGGTCAGAAGTGACTAAAACCCAGATTATTTGGGTTCTCTCTCTCTCTGTCTTTGAATAAACACACTCTAAGCCCCCCCTCATAACATCTGTGGGTCTGCATGGAGAGAGGAGAGGGGTGCAGAGGAGAGGCGAGCGGGCCGTGGCGGAGGGGTTTCCTGTTTTTCTTGGTGAGCAATGCGTCGGGGGCTGAGACTTGGTGCTATTAGGTGCCCTGTATTTTCCACTCCAGCAGAATTATCAGCCCCTTGTTGATTTCTCCCATCGAGGGAACGGCAGGCCGGCTATTTTAAGACTGTGAAACAAAAAAGCCACCACATGGAGACCTTTTAGTCCTCTGCTTTAACAGTCGGACCATATATTTCTTTTGCAAGGAAGATGTATGACTCAGAAAAGGTATTCTCAAAGGAGCGGCCTGTGATGTGTGTGTGTGTGAATTGTGTGTGTGCGCACATTTACAGAGCCAGCACAAGTAGGGGTTTGTTTTGACTTAAGAACCTACCATGTTGGACATGTGGAGAACTGGAGATAGGAATCGCTATGCTCAGCACTCTGTTCTGGCTAATGGCATTTGCATCTGTACTGCATGTGCTCTCCCTGGCCAGCCATGCTTACACTGCTGCCACACTATCATAACCCCCTGAACCTACTTGTCTGTCTTCATTCCACCCACTCTCTCTGTCTGTTGAGAGCAATGATAGCAGGTCTCTTTCCCAGGTGTGCCACATGTCAGTTATGCTGCCCTCAATGTCTAACAGACTAGGAGCAATTCAGGACAGACCTCAATGGACAACTCTCTCTCTCTCCCGCCCTCCTTGCTTATTGATTTGGCTGCTCCTTGTAATTTTTTAATTTAAGCGAAGTTTAACATTTAGTGATTCCTAGTAATCCTATTCATCAACTATCTTTGGTGAGATTTTGTAGTCAGTCTGCAGCTGTCACTGGAGCCACATCTGTAAAACACGGTACCTTGATGTGTAACCTTATCTATGTCTGTTCACGGCTGGCTCAGCCTTTGTTCCTCTCTGTGTCTTTGTCTGCCGAGCATGAGGAGGGAGAGCCACAGACACACAGTCAGACCTCAACTTACGCTCCTCTCTAACGCCATCTGTTGGTCATGGGAAACGCCACTGGCATTGGTGCACAGCATGGCTCAGACAAAGACATGGGCAGCAAGCCAGTTGAGAGAGAGAGAGAAAGAGAGGGAGGGAAGGAAGGGAAGGGAGGAGAGAGAGGGGGATGGGGAGATCGACTGCAAGATTGATGAAGATGCTTATTATCGCTGATCGCTCTGACCAGTCTAGGATGGGGGTGTGGTCGGCCTGTTCCTAGATCAGTGTCTGAGACCGGGTCACTGTTGTATGGAGGTGAAACAATGGTAGGTAGCAGGAAACGTAGGCTGACGGCCAAGTCCTGGAGGTGCCTGGCAGCTGTCCTCAATAGCCCTCTGCGGTGCTGCCTGGCCACCTGCTACCTGCCTGCAGCCGGCTGTCGTAGGACACTAACCACCCCCCCAAACCTCCCCTCTCACCCCCAGATGTCTATCTAGGTCGCTGGCTATCTAAACTTCACACACTGCTCTGAGGTGACCCACCTGCAGCCTGGAGCTTTCCCTACCTCCCTGTTACATGCACCAAGGAGAGTATAACAGCACACAACACACGACACAACACAGAATGACAACAATTTAAGACAGCCTTGTTGTATCTTTAGTTCATTGATACAGTAATTCACAGTAACGCATATAGTTAAAACATAGTTATAAAGGCTATATATTATAAATGTGGAATAATTTTATTTGTTGTATGAGGAATGATAATTTGTGAACAGTGACTAATACAGACCACAAGGTGGCAGTAATGTTTTGATTAGAGTCACAAGTGTCATATAGAAGTGTCGTAAAAAAAGCAGGAAGTAAAAATTTGAGAACTTTTGCTAGCACGATTGAGATGAAAAACAGTGCAGTACCATGCGTTTGTCAATGTAATGATGTGTAGTTGTTCAGTAAAAAAGTAAAAAAAGGTTCAAAGTTTAAACGTGATGTTCCGGTCATTTTTTTGTAGACAGTGCAGCTAAGTCCCCACAGTTTTTGGTGCCGAAACACGGGACAGAAGATTAATATTAGGCTAGCCGATAGCTGTAACTAGCTTACCAGCTAAAGAAGAACCGGGCATTTACAGAGACCAAAGCAAAGGCGCAGAGTTGTACGAGCATCCGCAACTAAGTTGCTGCACGCAATTGAAGAGGAAACGTACAAGGATGATGTGAGTTGTGACTGCCTACGAGAGCTGCTGTCCATGTTGCTGGTTAAGGAAAATAATCTCCTGGAATTAGAAAAGGGAATTGAAGATGAGATACCGATGGACGAGCTGGAAGCGGACACAGTAAAAACTGTGGATTATCAGGACAATGTTAACCTCTGGAAGGCTCGTGCAACAAGGATAATCGAAAGAGAGGAAGCGAGCACGGGTGAACGGAGCTTGCCTCAGCTGAGTGATGCGAGTACAAATTCAAGCAGACTGACTAACAGGCCATCAGCAAAGTTACCCAAACTGCTCAAGGAGAGATTAGGAAGAACAGACCTAGTTGTGAGTGCACGCATGGCAAAATTGCTGAACTTGACTTAAAAAAATCTTCAGACATTGTTGCCTTAAGTCAGCTATACGATGAGTGTGAAGTCCAGATCAGAGGCTTGGAGTACCTAGGAGTGGTCTCAGATACATATGGGGGATTGCTGTGCCACATATTACTCCAGGTGATTCCAGATGCTTATACACGCAAAAAAAGTAGAGAGCGTGCCACGCACTTAACCAAAGCAGGAAGCCTTGACAAGGACCAAATTGTTGCCAAATTCTGTTGAACCAAGGGTGTTTCATGCAGCATGTGTGGACAGAGACACCACCTCATGATGTGCGATAAAGGTGAACAAACTGAAACCCCAAATATTGTTCAAGAGACAAGTGATGCCGTCATCCCTTCTGTGGCTCCCCACACCGTAAAGACAAGCACAGGGAAGCAGAATACAGTTCTTCTGCAAACAGTAACAGTATGGGCAGAGGGAACAAGGGGGAAGAGGAAGGGGCGTTGCCTGATGGATGGAGGAAGTCAGCAGATCTTTGTCCTGGAGAAACTGGTAAAGGCACTGGGATTGCCAATAGTGAAAAAGAGACTTTAAAGCTCCACACCTTTGGCAGTGACACCCCAGTAACAATGGAACACAATGTTGTAAATTTAGTCCTGCAAAATATCGGCAACAAATTGCAAAATCTTGCAGATTTCAAGATGTTGAAATGCCGCAAGTGAGCTCTGCCATAATGCAAGTTCCTGGAGAACAAATCCGGCAGCAACTAAAGAAAAGGGGGCTGCCATCAGCAGATGTTTCAGGCAGCAGTGATGAAGAACTGGAGCTGTCAGTATTGACATTGATATACTAGCTGACTACTACTGGAAAATAGTGTCTGGCAGAGTAGAAAGACTATCAGAATCCCTAGTTACCATAGAAACTATTTTTGGCTGGACAGTGCATGAAGCTTCATGCATGAAGATTGGCATTGAGGAAACCACACATGTTTCAAACCAGCTACATGCATTCTGTGAAATAGAGTGCCTAGGCATATCCAGCAAAGGTGAGGAACGAGTCGATGACATTGAGGCACAACAAAACTTTGACAGGTCAGTCAGGTACAGCAAAGGGTTATATGAAGTAGAGTTACTGTGGCAACAAGATGCACCAGAACTCCCAATCTGACAATTGCCCCGCAAAAGATTTGAAGGTCTGAAAAGAAAACTAAAAATTGATGTGACGCTGTTCAAGATATATTGATGACGTGATAGAGGACTACCTTCAACAAGGAATATGTGAAGATATCCCAGCGACTAAACAGAAACTAGAAACTGAGAACAGCAATGTCAAGTACTACCTGCCTCACCATGCTGTAATTAGGGAGGACAAAGCAACAACCAAGTTGAGAGTTGTTTTCAATGCTTCTTCACACGAGGACAGCTGTCCATCTCTCAACCACTGTCTGCTCACTGGACCAAATCTAAACCCATACCTCCTAAACATCTTAGTGAGATTCAGGCTGCATCCAATTGCATTCATGGCAGACAACACAAAGGCTTTCCTACAGATAAATATTGTTGATAAGGACATAGACGCCTTGAGGTTCATGTGGCTCACAGGACCCCCTAATGCTGAGGACATCAAAATACGCACACTGAGAATGGCACATGTGGTGTTCAGGGTGTCATCGAGTCAATTCCTGCTTGCAGCCACAACCAGGAACCACTTGGAAAAATAACAAACAAGTCGTCCACAGGCCGAAAGAATCTCTGTATGTTGACAACTTTATTGCCAGCTCAAGTGATGTTGAAGATGCTTATGCACTAACCACAAGTGCAAGGGAGATCTTGTCCACTGCTATAGCATGAACCTCTGTAAGTGGACCACAAATTCCTCTGAACTGAAGGCCAAGCGGCTGCAAAGGAGGTTTTGACTTCACTCTGGAACCTGAAACACATGACTGTGTGTTAAAGGGGCTCAGTCTAGTATGGAGGCCAGAGACTGACGACTTTGTTTTCAACCGCAAACATCTAATGGACATTTTCAGAGCAAAGGAGAACACAAAGAGGAGTGTCCTGCTGTCATCAGCTGAAATATTTGACCCCATGGGATTTCTGACACCATTCACAATAACAGTGAAATATCTCTTTCAGGATATGTGGCAAAGTGGCAGCAATGGTGTATGGAGCTGCTTCAGCTGCATCAGATTATTCCCAGGTGGTATGGAACTGACAAAATGGACAAGGCCAAGTTCTTCATGTGTTCAGCGATGCAAGTGAGAAGGCGTATCTCCAAGGACAGACAGGTGTGGGAAAAACTGACCAGACAAGAGTAGCATTCACCCTGCCACATTTTGAGTTAATGGGGAGTCTGGTTGCAGCTAGAACAACCTGCTGAAGGCAATGAACATGCAGCCGACCCAAATCCACATGTGGTCAGATTCCATGATAGCCATCCAATGGATTTGCAACTCAGCGCAGAGATGGAAACAGTTTGCCACGAACAGAGTGATGGAGATACAGACACGCCAGAAACCTGGTCACATTGTAGTGGAAAGCTTAAGCTAGATGATCTCACCACAAGAGATCAGACAGCCTCAAACCTGAAGGAAGAGGAGCTCTGGTGGTCAGGTCCCCCTTTTATGAATTCAGCAATGGAGTCAGAGCCATCTAATGAAGAGCTCTGTGAAGAGGAGATAAAGGCTGAGTTTAGGTCAAGCCATGTCACAGTCCAGCTGAGTAACACAGAAACGACATCGCTAGATCAATTACAGGAACTACAGTAAACTGAAGACAGTATTGAGCATCACAGCATGGATCAAACGATTCAGCCACAACTCTCGCTCAAGGGAAAGGAGACAAGGAGAGTTGACAGCCAAGGGGCTGGCAGAAGCTGAAAGACACTGGATTTTGGAAGCACAAAATCAAGGTCTCCAGAGGGAGATGAGTAGAATGAAAGCAGGCTAAGACATTCCTAAAGACTAAAAAATCAGAGACCTGAAGCCGTTTCTTGATGAAAATGGTTTAGTCTGTGTGGGAGGGAGGCTGCAACATTCAGACTTGAGCTTCAGTGAGCAGCATCCATGGATCTTGCCTTCCAATCATTCGTCTGAAATGCTGATCAAACACAGTCATGACTAAGTGATGCACTCAGGTATGAGAGATAATCTAGTGCAACTAAGAGACAAATATTGGCTTCCTTGAGCCTGGCAAATGGTAGAAAGGATCCTCGCAGCTTGCATCACTTCAGAGTAAAGGCCATGCAGCAGAGAACCGCACCCCTGCCAAGAGACCGGATTACAGAATCACCTCCCTTTGAAATAGTTGGAGTGGACTTTGCAGGTCTTTACGTCAAGACCAAGAGCACAGTGGAAAAGGCATACATGGCATTGTTCACCTGCGCTGTGACTTGTGCAGTGCACATGTAATTGGTCACCAGAAAAATTCCTCCTGGCATTCAAGAGATTCATATCAAGACGAGGCCTCTGTAGGGTTGTCTATCCAGGAGAAATTGGTCTGGTAGAAAGGTGATGGGAAGAGCTTCACTGAGCTTTGAGGAGCTATCATCTCTATTGGCAGAGGCAACAATCAATTCAAGACCACTTACCTTTGTCTGCAATGAACTGGAAGAACCTCAACCTCTGACACCAGCTCACTTTCTGATTGGAAAGGGACTTTCCTCTTTGCCAAACCTCCAGCCGAGAGGAGCTGACCCGGAGATGGAAATGTCGCCAACGCCTTCTCATCAAGTTCTGGACTCACTGGAAAAGGAAGTCTTTACTGGAGCTGAGATCCGGTGACCGAATGGTGAACTGGACAGAGTAATTGCCTGAGGAAACCCCGACCTGTACGATCAGACAAACTAGCATCATCTTTGACGCAAACTACATTGAATGAAAAAGAAGGTAAATAAGGGGGAACCTCCCGTTCTTTCCCCTCCCCACTATTCCACCTTTTCTCAAAGACAAACTACAAAGAAAAACAGAATTCTTAATGTGAGCAACTCGCCCTCGAAGACGTGAGACCATATTTCAGGAAAAGAATTACAAAAGTAGATCAGGCAGGAGGAGAGAGAGAGGCCTGGTCAATAAATTTCCGAGGGGACATTGGAGAAGTGATGAGGTGGAGTATGCTTCATGACTGTGGGATCCCACCAGGGTTCTGGGCTGGGACTGAAAACTGTGTCAAGGACGGCTGGGGAAGAGACAGATGAGTCAGGGGCAGCAGCAAACTTGCATGCACACACTCACACACGCACGTAAACACAAACACACACACACACACACCTGACTCACCCACGGTGACATCTGTCTCTCTGTCTCCAGGGCAAGGTCTCTGTTGGCTGTGCAGTGCAGTGTGAATGAGGTTAGTTTCAGACACCAGTAGAGAAAGTGCCACTTAACACTCTGCTACTACTTGTTCCTCCCTGCTGGTGTATGGGAGGCCCCTGTGAACACAGTTTAAAGTGCTGCACCGTTTCCCCTCGGTCGGGTTGTAGCAGCGGTTTGCTCTACGTAAAATGAATTGTTTTTCGTAGTAAATGGTGACGGATAATGTTCAACAGCAACCCGACTGTCTTCGGCGAGGTCTTGACAACTAGGCAAGGTGAACTTCAAAAGATCACTACGAGTCTAAAATTAGTTTGCGTAACGAAAAATGCGACGAGACTAACCATTTTTTCAGCAGATGAATGGACAGTATATTTGGCCATGTTTTTTGCCTTCAAAAGCCTGTTATTATCTCCCTTGCCTCCCTTTTCCCACCCTGGCTCTTACACACATAGCACACATCCCTCCCTCCCACAAACAGCGACTGCGTAACAACTATTTGGAAACTCTTGTGCGTGGAATGACAATCTGACTGCGAGGAATGTCACAAAACGTAGAACGAATCTATCTTTGCTTGTTCATTATCAGATAATACTCACTGAAACTAAACAAAAGACAAAACGTTTATAAAATAAATATAACACAAAAACCCAAAGGCTAGACCCAAAACAAAACCTAAAATCGCTGCGAAAAAGCCACCGACTACATCCCGAAACTGGGAAGCTTCCACGTCGTAGCAAAATCGAAACTACACAGCATAACTAATAACTACACGCTCCGCTGAGAGGCACCGCGCTCCGAACCGGAGCAGTGAGAAACAGCCGCTGTCACTATTCATGAGCTGAACTGCGCTGCGCCGAGATGAACTCGGCTGGGTTGTGCCGTCACCCCGATGTGGTCGAGATCAGTGAAATCATTCAGTCAGTGCGCTCTGCTTAAGATCTGGGTCGCTAGTCACCGCTGGCACGACGCGAAAGAGCCCTAATGCAAAACAAATGTTTTCATAAAGTCGTCCAGTGTTGAATCAGCATTATTCATTTCACTGAGCCCTTTTTCTTTTTTTGGCTTTTTTCATTGCCTTCTGCTTTTTTTTTTTTTCTTTTTTCCTCCTTTCCGAGGATTGGCTCGGAAGGCTGTGGCTTCGTCTCTCCGGGCAGCTGGTTCACATTAGGCCCTGATGATGAGAGTTTGATGTTGCCCACGTCTTTAACCCCGGTGACAAACTGTTGGCCTCACTAAGCACACCATCAAACTGGCTGTGCGTTTTCCCTCTCCGCTACAATCACAGATAAATCCCAAACGCTGGCTGGACGTACGCAGCTAATCGAAACCACTGTGGTGAAACAAACAAAGGCCTTTTGTTGAGGTACGTACGTGTCCGTGGCTGTGATTCTGGAGGACAGACAACAGAGAAGCTATTGGCAAAGTCAAAAATATGCCTCGGCTGTAATCTAAGGCAAGGGGGGATTCTGTTAACACCCAATGCCACACGGCTAAGTCACTGGCAATGTAGTTTTTGATTTTTGACCGAACCCACCCAGCAAGGCAAAATGACACTCTAAAAGACAGGATCATGAGACATCGTCATGCTCTGACTGTTCATCAGAAATCGATGTGGAAATGTGAGCTGGAGATTTGACTTTTAAAGGGATTTCAGAATGATTACTTGTGGTTAGGCTAGGGGTGACATTGTCTCCTGTCTTTCTATTGGAGTTCTTGTTGTGAGCACATGAATTGCTCAGGAGAGAGGTACAGAGAAAAGAGCAAAGAAGAGAGAATGTAAAGGAGAGACAAAGAGAGAGAGAGACAGAGAGACAGAGAGAGAGAGAGAGAGAGAGATGGTTGGAGTTGTGAGTGGGCAGGGTCACTGTAATAAAAAGTGAAATCAGCCATGGGAAATAAGATTAATAAGAAGTGCTGTGCTGAACAGACTCAGCACCATTGCAGTTAAAAGATCTCTCAACTGAGGGAAATGAAAAGAGAAAGAGAGGTCAAAGTAAAGGCGTAAAGAAAGCCTCAAACTACTGTACTCTTAACAACAAAGTTACCTACTGCAATTGTGTTGAAACTAGTGTAGTGTAAGAGGTTATGAAGCCTAAGTCACTGGTTTGAACCCTTGGGTTGGCTGGCCAAGGCTTGGTGGTGCAAGTGCCTTTGAGCAAGGCACTTCCCCTACCCCTGCATCAATGGAGTGGTTGAGAGTAGGGCTGGACAATATGGCCAAAAATGTTTTTTTATATTGATCAATGTCGATAATTATCGCAATATATATATATATTTAATAATAATGATAATGCTCAATTTACAGTATTCTCCTTAGGACAGAACCCTAAAGACATCAGAAGGTTAATTATGGTTTATAATATACAGTTATTTATTATCAGAACGAATAGGTGACAAACATTCTGGGCAGAGGTAAAATAGTTGATGACAAGAAATGGCTTTTGAAATTTTAATTATTTAAGGATAACACTGGTGCTATTTAATGTTTTCCTTATTTTACATTCTTTAGTGAGTCTAAAATTACTGTCCATTAAGATGCTCATTGCCTTAGATACAGGGGCCCCTGGGTCCCATTCTGTCCAGAAAACCATTAAAAATAGCAAACAGTTTATCAAACCAGTATGTGTGTGTGAAAAACCTATTTTTTGTTTTTGTATTGTTTTTATTGACAAAGTAACGTTATAATCGGTAGAATGTTATTTTTCCTCTTTACTTCGGGTGGCAGTAGTGAGTCAAAACCAAATGGGAAGTGCAAACTCAACATAATCAGCATTTAGCATTACTTTACAAGTTGTTTTGCTAATGATTCAACACACAGATGTTTTATTGTGATGGATTACGATGGTCATGGACTTTGCGTAACATGTTATTGGTGCTTTTCGGAACACAATAGGATCCAATGGCTTCAACACGGACATGGGCATTTACCGTTATAGCTGATGAATGCTGCCAATGGTAACAGGTTGGTTGACACACGAGTGCTTCCACAAGCCCCTGGGCAATTATCTCTGTGGTGTGGTCGTCTGGAAAATATGCAGTTTGATGGCATCTGCTTTGAAGATTCCATTCTTTGTTGACGTAGTGTATTTGCGTTTGTTTCTCTGCAGTACGATTGGCTGGTCACGTAGTGGTTTTGTAGGTAGAGGAAAATTGTCTCAAAAATAACTATTGAAAATAAATCTCATAAATCTATCATCGTTATCGTGGAAGATTTTATCGTGAAAATTATCGAGATTGTTTTATCGCCCAGCCCTAGTTGAGAGTGTGTAAATATGTGTGACATACATGTCTTCATGTGTTTAACTTCGCCTAGGGTGGTGTTTGTATATATCTTGAATTTATAAATGTTTAATATATAAATGCTCTTCTGTGTTATCTGTGCATGTAGAAGAATATTTTAACATGTGTGTGACGGCATCAAATAAAAAACTCAAAAGTCAACCTGCCTGATTGAATCAAGGTAGAGAAAATCTCAAACAATTTAGTGAACAACATATCTGGTGTTACAGTCCAACCTCAGTGAACAGGAAGTTCTCTGAAACCCAGCCCAGCCCTTGTGTACAGGTTGAAGTAGACAATGGAAAGGATTCTACAGTAAGTGACTGGGCCGGAGGTTGGATTCAAAGGCGACCTGTCAGAGAGCCGAACCGTGATGGGAGGCCTTCATTTCCTGAAGCTGCTGTTTCCAACAGCTGGCAGGAAACAGAGGAGGGAACGCCACACAATTGATACAGCAGCTGCCTTTCCTTTGTCTGTCTGCCTGTGTGTGTGTGCGCTTGCGTGTGCGCTTGCGTGCCTGTGTTCTGCTATTCATTTAAAACAGCCATCATCGAGGGGGTCTTACTCCCACACTCTTGACACACACACACACACACACATACATACATACGGACACAAACATAACGCTTTGTCATGTGGCCCATGCGTTGTGCCGTCATGTGGTTCAATAGAAGATGATGTTTTCCCACATCAAATGCAGCCTTGTGTGTGTGTTTGGTGTGTGTGTGTGTGTGTGTAGTTCTTTCCCTCTCCAATTACTTGCTCCAGTCATCAGATGATAATGGGGATCTAATCAGGGCCAAGCCTGGTGGGGTTTACAAACTGGCGCTCCGCTGGCAACTTCCTCTCTGCCCACAGTCAACTAACATGACAGGAATGATGGCTCCCACATGGCCGAGAGAGGGAGTGTGTCAGTGTGTGTGTGTGTGCGTGTCTATCTGTGTGGGGCAACATTTATTTCCACACCGCCTACCATACTACTGCTTTGTTCAACTTTTAGCTTAGTCATCAAGCTTTTTTTTGTGGAACGCAGCAGCATCCCAGGAGGAATATGCAGGCTATGCGTTACTTCATCACCGCTAACCGAGGATGCCGTCGCCGCAGCTTAGCTCAGACTGCGTTATGAAGCCGGTGGGGGGTGGTCGCCGTAGCCGGGAGGCCGTTCCCAAATCCATTTACAGTCCACTTATGAGCTGCAGCCGTGCCGCTGACCGTCCCCGACTGCATAATGGAGGAGAGGGATCCGATGCTCACTCAAGGGCGGATCCTCTTATTGACAATTGCTTTCTCCATTTGTGTGTGCTGACCCCCCCCCCCCCCCACAC
>OMKK01008886.1:1149-14168 GCA_900302305.1 Polymixia japonica | reverse complement strand
ACAACATGCTGTTGGAGAGCGTGAAGAGGTTAGTTGTGGCGCGCAAGTGGGCTCAGCCTGATGCAGATGACTCCAATCTGTCAATTAGCTGGACTGGCCTGAAAAGACACAAACACAGTTTGTACAGTTTCTAGGATAGCAAATGGTAAAAGGGGTATGCCTTCATCCCACTGTTACCACAATTACTTTCCTTCAACATGGCCAATGCAGGGAGTTGTACTCTAGCAAGAGTGGCAGGTGTTTACAAGTGGTAAACACAAAGATCAGGCCTCTAAATATGATATCTCAGGCATATGGTACACTTGAGGAAATGATTGCCTTTCCAAATTCCCTGCATATATTTCCAGGTCATTTTAGTCTAGTAGTGTTGCATTGTAACCAACTTTGCCTCATGTGACAGACCTAATGTCCCACATTCCAACTCACGCTGCATGTCACGTGACATTGGTAATTTCTCACATTGGTCAGTCACTAGCCTGTATCTTAACCTTCTCTGCCTTCATCAACTCTACCATCTAACCGGTTCCTTACACAAATCTCTGCTCTGTTAATGCAGCTGCAGTTTTAGCTTTAATCTCATCTTTCTTGAGATGACCATACTTATCCACTATCAACAAAGGCTGCTTTCTAGTACAGGAGAGTAATTGCTCAACAAATGCCTCCAGATCAAACACGGAGAAAAATGCCCAACAGTACCAATACATTACAAACAGGGGTGTAGCAGATGGTTACTGCTCTGAAAGCAACAAAGTGGTTATGGGCTCTCCACCACAGGCAGGCTGAATAAACTGGACAAGCTCAAAACAACAAAAACACAACTTAAACATAGTCTAAGCAAAAATAAGTCTAAGGGGAAATTAACACTAACCAACTCAAAAGTGAGTTCTGAATGAGCCGGCATTATGTTACGGCCGGCTAGAAAGCCGCAGCATAATGAAGAGCACGAGCGTTAATAAAGAAAATGATTTACAAGAAAAACAAAAGGTCAACTAAATTAAGTGATTGCAGGTGTCTCCAATCTGTCAATCAGCTGGACTGGAAAAGAAAAACAAAAAACAACAGATGCGCACAACACAGGCACACACCCACACAAAGATCTCCTGGAAAGTGCAGTATTCATCTTTATAAAATGGTCTAATTACACTCACACGTGCACTAGCATGCTAACAGTATTGTTTTTGCCTTGGTCTGTGTGTCTGTCTGTAACCAGTAATAACTCACCAATTTCTTATCCAATTTGGCTCAAACTTGGTGGATAGGTTGACAGTCAACCAAGGACTATCACTATTGAATAGTATTCAAATCAGTCAAAGATTGACATTGCAGATGAATGTCAGTTTTAGCCGTTGATCTAGGTGAAGTGCTCTATTGTTGTCAGTTGGATGTAACGGCAGTGGAGCATCTCTGAATGCCTTTCTAGTTATGAATGTTATGAATGTCTCCTTTTTCAGCCCCCTCCTCTCATCTTATTCTAATTTTATCATGTCCTGAATTCCCTTGACCTCTCCTGCTCTCTCTCTATCTCTCTTCCAGGTGACTGTGTGAAGCAGACAGTGCAGCATCATGGCGTGAGGGGTCTTTACAGAGGCCTAAGCTCACTTCTCTATGGCTCTATACCTAAAGCAGCTGTCAGGTATGGCCCTGCTTGCAATATGCTTATAATGACCCTTGCAAACTATACTTTTCGTTTTAACGTTTTGGCATTAGAGTTTTAACATTAAGCTTTTCATGCTCTGTCTGTGCGACAGGTTTGGAGTGTTTGAGTTCCTCAGTAATAAGATGCGTGATGAGAATGGAAAGCTTGACAGCACGCGAGGACTCCTCTGCGGTCTTGGGGCTGGCGTGGCAGAGGCTGTGGTCGTGGTCTGTCCTATGGAGACTGTCAAGGTAAGCCCACAGGGCCCCCTTTTGCATTAACATGCTTCTTATATCCAGATAGTGTAGTATAGTGGAGATAATGTATAACTGTGGAGATGATGATTGACTCAATTGTGGACCAAGCTGATTCATTCAAGGGGACCACCATCGTCACTAACCTAAACAGCAATGACAAGGCTATCTCATCCAGAAGGCCAAATTGAGGGTGTTCTTCCTGCAGCAACTGAGGGCCTTATAGTTCGCCTTCAAAGACAGCAACATTGCATAACCTAATTAAGTTTTTGTTACTCAACAATTCATGTTATTTAATTTCTTTGCCACTTATTGATATGGACATTTTTTTGATTTACATTATGAATCCGATGGGAGCACTAGATATATTGTATTTTAAAATAGGCTGAGTTTGAGCCAGAATTTGCATATCGTAACGTGAACTTGTCTGCTTTACAAATTCATTACCACTTATCCCCACACATTACTCCAGGGTTGACATTATGGCGTGCGTGCACTGGTGAAATATATCACTATGCTGCGCTGCAGTCATGAACCCAAAACGAGCTCTAATGGCTACTGCTTTATTTTATGTCCTGTTTATTTTATAGCACTCGGGTTGATGGCTCCTAGTTTGACAGCGCACTGTTTGGCATACAGTTTTTATATATTATTGTCATATCATTTTAGGTCAAATTCATCCATGATCAGACGTCAGCAAACCCAAAGTACAGGGGATTCTTCCATGGGGTGAGGGAGATTGTCAGAACTCAAGGTGAGGATGAAAGAACTATTCATTTCCTGTATTTTACTGCCATCTGCTGCTTCTTCACCACTACACACTATATACTAAAACACTGTGTAGTGGTGAAGGAGGAACATTTCTTCTTAATAACGGATTACTTATTGGGCATTCATCATTTTTTATGGTTTTGAAAAAATATTAGATCATTATATTTTCCCTTAAGCTCATTGCTCCTGTGAACGTAATATCTTACTTGTGTATTTGCCACTAAAATTAAACTGCATAGTTTAATTGGTGCCTTGAAGAGAGCCTTGAAGGCAATACCACATTAATCCTGTGGTAACTGGAATGTTTGGGGTTTTGCTGGAGCTGCCAGTGTGTGCTTTCTCAAACTGCCAATGATCCACTCTGTCTTCAGGACTGAAGGGGACGTACCAAGGCCTAACAGCAACAGTACTGAAGCAAGGTTCCAACCAGGCCATCCGCTTCTATGTCATGACATCCCTAAGGAATTGGTACAAAGGTGTGTGTGTGTGTGTGTGTGTGTGTGTGTGTGAGTGTGTGTGTGTGAGTGTGAGAGAGAGAGAGAGAGAGAGAGAGAGAGAGTGAATGTTTGTTTGCATCATATTCAGCACATAACCTCAATAATTCAGCGGAAGCATCAACTCTTGACTTTTGAATTCATTTTGAAGGTGATGACCCGAACAAAGCCATTAATCCTGTGATAACTGGAATGTTTGGGGCTTTTGCTGGAGCTGCCAGTGTGTTTGGAAACACTCCCCTGGATGTTATAAAGACTAGAATGCAGGTAAGATAGTTGTTGAATTTTGCAGCTCATAATTACTCTAATAATAATTACCCTGCACACAATTTTTCCCTATTTCTCATCTAATAATGGGTAATTTAGAAAACTGACCTTTATAACAGACAGGCTTGCAACACTGGAACAAACATGTCTTCTGTGTGGCTGATGTTTTTTTACAGGGACTTGAAGCTCACAAGTACAAAAGCACATGGGACTGTGCCGTCAAGATCATGAAGCATGAGGGACCTGTGGCGTAAGTTCATATACTGTACAGTGTTAATAGTAGCTAGTTGGAATGCTTAATATGCTATAAGTTTCATTTTGCAGTATGAAAAATTAATACTTTGTGTATATTGCGTGTTTTTCTCAGGCCTAGTCTATGGCAGAGCTTGCATCAATTGTTAGTCATTTGACTGTGAAAATTATTCCAGAAATATATTAATTATTAATAGATTTTATTTTATAGCACTTTGTGACTTTGTAAGTGCAGGGCTATAATAATAATAATTGTTGTAATATTTATGATCATAAGTAATATAATGTTGTAATATAACTTATGGCTACTAGGTACAAGAGCTTAAGGCTACACTGCATGCCAGTGCCCTCAAGTCACACACTCACTCTCCCTCTGTCCCATGCAGGTTCTACAAAGGTACTGTGCCGCGGCTGGGTCGTGTGTGTATGGACGTGGCCATAGTCTTCATTATCTATGAAGAAGTAGTGAAGGTTCTCAACAAGGTCTGGAAGACGGACTGAGGTTGACACCCCAGCGATAGCTACATAAGCACAAGCAGGAGAGCTAGGACAGGCCATCCAACACTTTAACAAGGTCACTCATAGTTCTGTCTCATCGGCTGTACTTCTAGGTTCTAATATCTACCTCTGTAAGATCTGTCAAGAAAGGGATTGCTTTGTTCTAGATTTTATTTATAACCCAGCTATTACAAGTGTAAACAGTATCTGTACAAAAAAGTGCAACAAAAAACTACAGCATCACAGTTTACACGTACCCGCTCTTCTAAATTCCATAAAGAGGAAGTTATTTAAGAGCTCAGGGAAGGGAACTAGGCATGTATTTAGGACTAGATCTGCTTGACCAGAGAATGGAAACACTGTCAACACAGAGGAGTGTCTTTTACCTATAGTACTTTGAGATCATTTATGCTCATGCTGTATGTACCTAAACAAAGATAAACCAATACTTAACCCAACATAATGTGATGTAGATAATATAGACAAACAAATGATACTTGAATAATGAGATTCTCACCAAAGCCCATAATTCTAAAGGCCTTTTTGATTATGCAAGTATTTAGGAAATGTTTTTTTTTTCCACAAGAGTATTTGAGAACATTACTTTATGCAGTACATGGTGGCTCTATAATTGATATTTTCATTAAGATAATCATGTCATGCAGAGGCTGCAGGTGTATTAACTGATTTACATCAAGGAGTGCAATTAAATACTAAATGCCTTAAATATTTCACATTTACTGAGCAGTAATCAAAATTGTACTTACGGTACACAAGATTGTAGTTTTCATAGAAATACAAATGCACAATTCCACTGAGCCGTGACTAAAATGGTATAAGGTGGGTTCACTTTTCAGTTCCAGAGATGTTTTAAATCAATTTACTTTTTAGGTTGGTGCTATATAAAAGTGGCTATGTATTTTATGATTTAGAAGAAATTTATGAGATTAAGAAATGTAATTTTTATTGAATGTTGTCTGTGTGTAATATGTAAATACTCACTTAAAATTAACACATTTGTGCAAATTTAAACAGTTGCACACAATGTAATGGCACCAATTAATGCATTCCATAGTCTTCACAGCATTTCTGATCTTTTTAGATCTATTCTGCTCATTTTAAATATTAAAGGTGCTATCTGTAACATGTTAAAATCAAAAAGTGAAATTACCACATCATATCATAAAATATAGTATAATGATGATCATTTGAAAGCTTCCCCTCTTGTCTGTTTTGATTGTGCCTCAGTGGCGCTGTTTCCCTCCACTTTCTGGTCTTTGTTTTGCTTTGGCGGCCCATCAAACAGATCCTCCCCTTAGCCTGCACAAGCTGGAACACCGTGCTTCTTGTTTTGGTTTGTTAGTAGAGTTCACCTCACTAACGCTAGAGTGTCTATCTTACTAATAGCACCTTTAATATTTTGATGGAGGTTTTGCTTCAGAGTTTTCTTTGCAATTACTACATTGACATGCCATGGGAAATGCAACTAATAGTGCCTTCCATTTCATTTCATGGTGAAGAAGTTGAGGTCAAAACATGGATGTTATTGCCGTTTACCAGATTTGTGTTAAAATGTTTTACATTTATTTTAAACTATGTAACCATCAATTGCCTTTACTATTTTATCTGATGAATATTGAAGTTTTATTTCACATTCTCATAAATGTTTTCATTATAGAATTGATCTGTTGAGTGTCAACAAATGATGATACAATGTGCCAATTACTTCACTCAGAAACATTAGTACCATGTGATAGACTAGAGTTTGCAGCTGATTAATGAAGTGTTAGTGTGGCATAGTTTTGCATGCAAACGGTTCTTGCACTTGTTTTGCCTATCACAAAATCTGCTTTTGTAGATGCATTCAGTGTTTACCTTGACCAACACTGATTCAGTGTCATCTATGCCAGTGCTAGCCTTACCTGAAGACATTTGCCATAGGTACTTACTTATAATTTTTAAATAAATTTACAACGAAAAATAAGATTACACGATGGTCTTCATATTAAAACTTAATGGGCCTGAAGGCCAATTGTCATGTATGTAGCTGTGGTAGTTAAAACTCACTGGTATGTGCCTTTACTTTGACAACTGAGATGTATATTAACAAATACAATAAATATAACATTGGAGTTGCATTCCTTAATTGTAGTGTTTCTTCCTATCTTTACCCCCATTTGCATAATTAATTGCTGTATTATAAAAGGCGAACAGGTAGCCTACATATTTTGGCAGCTGTTTTCAACTAGATCCTGCAGTGCACTGTCTGGACTCCCGTACTTGCCGTAGTTGTTAGTATTAGTGATGGGAATTCCGGCTCTTTTTAGTGAGCCAGATCATTTGGCTCAGCTCAGCAACAAGAGCCGGCGCTTTCGGCTCCCAAACGGCTCTTCATTTAGTACCAATTCTGTTTTTTATAATTCAGCCAAATTTAGCAATGTTTTGAATTATTATTGGTATGTGTGCACATATATCACTTAAATTATTCAATGTAATTTTACTAAATCTTATAATTTCCAGAATACCATCATTTTACATTATGTTTGGTATAAAAATCTTAAATAATGTAAAAAAAAAATCAAACACTACGTGTATTGGACGTATTGAACTTATTGAATTGTGTATTGATACACGTGTATTGAAGTGTATTGAATTTATTTATATGAACTATCCAAAACATTATATATTCTGCTCTGTTCAAAAATGTTATTTGTTCGTCATGTCTTTTTCCGCGATTTAAATTTGCGTCCCGAAGGGGCCGCGACCGGCGCAACATACAAACATCTCACCATGCTTGGCTCTTAATGTTATTACCAAGGTGAGACGTTTCTGGATCGTATTTAACAAATACTATCATCCTATTATTATGTCTTGTAGCCTATTAATTTACAAAACAAAAAGAAAGAATAAATGAAATAGGCTCTCAGACAGGAGCTGGCCCCCTTAGTTCACTTAAAGGAGCCGGCTCATACATCCGACTCATACGTCCGACTCATTCGCGATCGACTCATCACTAGTTAGTATGAAACTGCTTGTCCTCTCGAGGGCAAAGTGAATGAAGATGCTTATGTCCTTTTAGCATTAGTTACACGTATTTAAACATGTCTTTTAATGGAGGAGGGACGAGAGGATTTTATTTTAACACCGTGTTATCTTTGGCACGGTCACTGGCCGCTCACCGTCATGCACCAATAGAGAAGGTAACATTAGCTAACGAAAACTAACAAGCTAGCGACCTGTCAAGACTTGACAAGGCCCGTCGTTAACCTGGCTGGCGACTTCTTTACAGCTTTTCTTCTTGGTGTGGTCTGTGTAATGACGCTTAACTAGTAGTCATCATTTCAGAATGTAAAATAATAGATTAGCTAGTTGTCTGATAGTGTGCTAATGTTATGCGTGATACATTAGCATTGCTATCGGACTGTAAAGTGGCTAAGAGCTAGTTAGGTTGTCCAGTAGTTAGTACTTTATGGAACGATACCTTTCATATCATGTCATATACTAGCTAGTTTAGCATTTGTCTGTGGATTGAATATTTTAAATCTCTCCTTGCACTGTGTGCACAATTATTAGGCAAGTGAGTATTTTGACCATATCATCATTTTTATGCAACTCCAAGCTGTATAAACTTGAATGCTTATTGGATTTAAGCATATCAGTTGATGTGTGTGTTTGTGTAATGAGTGAGGGTGTGGCCTAAAGAGATCAACACCCTATATCAAGGTGTGCATAATTATTAGTCAGGTTCTTTTCCTCAGACCAAATGGGCCGAAAAAGAGATTTAACTGACTCTGAAAGGTCAAAAATTGTAAAAAGCCTTTCAGAGGGATGCAGCACCCTTGAAATTGCTAAGATATTGGGGTGTGATCACCGAACCATCAAACGTTTTGTTGCAAATAGTCAATCAGGTCGCAAGGAACGTGTTGAGAAAAGAAGACGCAAATTAACTGCTAAAGATTTGAGAAGAATCAAACGTGAAGCTACCAGGAAACCATTATCCTCCAGTGCCGTCATATTCCAGAACTGCAACCTACCTGGAGTGTCCATAAATACAAGGTGTTCAGTGCTCAGAGACACGGCCAAGGTAAAGAAGGTTGAAATCCGACCACCATTAAACAAGACATATAACTTGAAACGTCAAGACTGGGCCAAGAAATATCAGGATCAGACAGATTTTTCAAAGGTTTTATGGACTGATGAGATGAGAGTGACTCTTGACGGACCAGATGGATGGGCCCGTGGCTGGATCAGTAACGATGGTAAAGATGGACTTAAAATCAACTCCCAAACCTACTGCCAGTTTTTAGAAGACACTTCAAGCAGTGGTACAGGAAAAAGTCTGCATCTTTCAAGAAGGCCATGATTTCTATGCAGGACAATGCTCCATCGCATGCATCCAAATACTCCACTGCGTGGCTAGCCAGCGAAGGCCTTAAAGATGAAAGAATAATGACATGGCCCTTCCTCACCTGACCTAAACCCTATTGAGAACTTGTGGGCCCTTCTTAAACAGGAGATGTACAGTGAGGCAAGACAATACACCTCTGAACAGCGTCTGGGAGGCTGTGGTTGCTGCTGCACAAAAAATGTATCATCAACAGATCAAGAAACTGACAGACTCCATGGATGGGAGGCTTATGACTGTTATTGAAAAGAAGGGTGGCTATACTGGTCACAGAATTGTTTTTTGGAAATGTCAGAAATGATTATTTGTAAATTTTGAGTTGTTTGTTTGTTATTCTCACTTTAACAGATGAAAAGTGAGATGGGAAAATTTTCATTTTTCATTTAGTTGCATAATAATTCTGCACACTAATAGCTGTCCAATAATTGTGCACAAATGGATATTCTCCTAAGAAAGCCAAACACTCACTTTTACTTTCTTAAATATTCAGATTTGAGGTTTATTAACATTTTGGATTGACCGAGAGCACTGTGTTTGTTCAACAATAAAATTAATACTCAAAAATACAACATGCCTAATAATTGTGCACGCAGTGTATACGAGGCTGAAGTTGACTCCTTATTGGAATTTTCAGGTCCACCTTAAAAGATGCTGGCTCATTCACTGAGCTAAGAAGTTTTCAGTTTAGCAGTTGTTCTGTCATCTTCAGAATTTGACTGAACAATTAATTTTCTATCAGAGAACCTCGTTATGCTATACAGTATCACAGACTCTTGTTTAGTGAAGGATCAACAAAGTATTCACACAAACGATATGAAAACAAATTCAATTATATTGTGCATAAATTAGGAAATACACTAATTTCACTATTTTTCATTTAATAGTCATTCATCTGCAATATTACCAATTATAGTTACAGATACATTTTAAAGGTGTGACTTAAAGGGCTAATTCATTTTGGGCCACTGAAATACCATCTGATATGTGTTTATAGACACTTATTCTGAACGTAACAGATGACAGAACTGCTAAATTGAAAGCTGAGATTAGCTGTGTGTGGAGCTAGTGAGTCAGGAGACAGTTTCAGCCTCGTAGTTTCTAAGGTTTCAAAGGTCCTCCACACAATAACACATGATCCCAAACGCTGGCAAAAGTTTGGCTTCATTTTCAGCATGAATGATTCTCAAAACTATATGTTTTAAGCTAGTTGGTTGGTTGTAGCTCGCCAAATATAGCAAGTTACATGATAAACATCCCCAAAGATAACGGAGAGACATTGGAAATGAGTTAGAAGTGTGGTCACATCCTAGTAACGTTAGCTAACTTTCCACAGTAAGACATGTTAGGTTTTCTGACACAGACATGACTAAAGTAAGGAGGAGGTTAGCTTCACATAACTTACTTCCATGTTGAGTTGTGTCCTCTCTGATCCAAGCAGTCCTTGGCAGCTAGCAGTGACGCACTTCCCGTTCCGAAGCTCACATGTTGTCTACTCGTCATGTTTGCTAAGTTATGGCTCTGAGTGACTTTTCATAATAAGGTGTAAATAAAAAAACATCTTCATGATAAAAAGTATATTATCTAAAAAAGTAATGAGGATATAGTCCTAGCCATGCTGCTACACAACCTCCTTGTCACAAACAGGCAATCAGTGACGGAGCTTCTTCTTTTTCTTCCGTTTAGTGTAACAGCGGTTGGCATCCATAACTGTTGCATTACCGCCACCTACTGGAAAGCGCTTGGTCCTCCCTGCATTTGTGGATACACACGAACAGGTTGAGATTATTATTATATTCAACCTGAATCATCTCAAAGCAATAAATGGTTTCAAATAATCTGTAAGAGAGTTTGTCTGTCCTTTGCGCCCTCTGGCGCATTGAAGGAGAACTGCAACATTGAAAGGAAGGTCCTGACGGGAGGCTGGCTGTTATTTCATAGTAATAGGAGCAAAATAGCTTCTAAAGGTGATTTTGACATTCTAAAAGACTGGCATGTACAAAACACATATTTAGGAAAAGTCAAGGAAGGAAGGTGATGTACAAAATTTTAGCGCTGAGATATATATTTTTTAAAAGCGCTTAGCAGTCAAATGACCGCTAGTCCGCACTTCTAGTAAGCAGCTGTGGTGCTTTTGAGCGACAATTCTACATTTGTCCTTAATCTGTTAATGGCCGGACCTAAGATATGATTCAAGTTGAGGTTCTAGTGCTAAAAATGTTTTTAATTGTAATATAATCATTACTTCTAAAACACTAGACTTTTTTTTTTAGTTATAGATGACAGTAAGATGCAATTACAATGTTTATTTTAATTTCACATTTTCTCTTGCAGTGGTGGTAATGTCCTTGTTGTGGTGGTGTACCACTGCAACATGAATACAGAGGAAATGCCTATGTAGTCTTAATGAGTCATTATTATTATTCACAAATTGAAGCTTGGAAATCTACATGTCAGATGGAAATAAAAATGCATATTACAAAGAAAATGTGGTGTGCTGACAGAATATTACCTTTACCCAAACCTGAATGACCTACTTACCTTTACCCAAGCAGCATCAACAAACAAAAGATTAGACTTTTACTTATCTGGAAAAGGTGCACATTCTGTTGATTCAAAAATTAAAATGTTAGTCATTCACAAAATTTCATGCTTTCATCAGCTCTCATCAGCACTCGTATACAGACAGTACAAATAAAAAATAAATAAACTGGTATAGCTTCAATGTAAATCTAACTTCAATTTAAATGTGACAAACTTGCATCAAGAGCTTTGTGACTACATGTCAGGTACAATATGTCAAACGTCAAGCCAAAACATTATGAGGCAACAGTTCAACTCACGTTTTGATGTCTAATTGTAGCAATCTTAATAACTGTCCGTCACAATGAGGCAACAGCTAGTATGTTATGGCTCTGAATAGACAATTCATTAGCCTATCCTCCATAGAATTGCCGCTGCTTGGCTGCAGGACTTCCCCTGCCCCGTGACACAGGAGTCAATAGTGCCAGTTGATGTGGTAAGGACCCAGGCAGAGTGAACATCACCTTTGCTTTGACTGGGTTGGATGTCAGTCTTCATAGATAACAGGTCATCGATGTTGTGCAGTAATACCTTGCCAACTTTCCCACTGTGGAGGTATTGATAAGCCTCTGTGCTTTTGTAGTTGCACATTGTAGACCCATCCACCCCAAGAGACAACACAAAATAGTTAAAAATGTCCTTGTATGTTATATGAGGCCACTTCTTCATGTCATCCTCCCACTCGTTAATAGTTTGAGGGTATGGCACCCTATGGTGGCACCAACCTGCCATTTTGATATTTTTATTGATTTTGGACATGCTCCCACGGCATCGTTAAAGGGGTCATATTTTGCTTATTTCCAGCTCTTTAGGTTTATCATGGGACTCCACTAGAGTAGCTTTGCATGATTCACAGTTCAAAAAAGTCGTTATTTATCTTATACTGGCCCTTTATGCAGCCCCTCTGTTCAACCTCTGTCTGAAACAAGCCGTATTAGCTCCTGTCTCTTTAAGGCCCACCTCCCTAAAAGCCCACTTTCTTCTGATTGGCCAACATCCTCTTGCCGGTGTGGAAAGAGAAAGCAAACTGTAAACCTGCTAAGTAACATAATTTCTCGTTCTTGATTGGAAATGGCAACTTCTCAAATCCAACCGTACATGTTCGAGTCTGAATCTGATCCGGAATATGAGAGTGGACAACATGAGCATCTGCAGCAACAAAGATTACAGCAGGACATCTCTGTTTGGTGTACATGTGGGAAATATGCTAAAATGCCGACTGAAGTGGAAAATGTCTGCTGTCAGGAAATAACAAAGGTAACATAACTACTAAAATGTTATTCTGCTGTCACCAAATGACTGTATAGTATCTCCCTGCACCGTTGGTTATAGTTGATTGCTTATTACTTGAAAAAAAAATGTAATAACGTGCATTCATCATCTTTCCTTCATTGTCTTTGACTAGGGAACTTTTGTCACTGATGACCATATCAAGAAATCCGTCCTGAGTTGACATCAGCTCGTGCAGAAAGTAAAAAAAACATTTGCCCCTGTTTACACTTGGTAAAACATAAAAATTATTAATTGTCTGAAATGTTATTATGTCAACAGAATAAAAGGTTAATGACCTTTTATTCTCATATAGCTCGGTATTGTCATCAATATCTATCTAATATAACTTTAAAGAAGCATTCTCTAATAATGATCACAATTACAGGTATTCTAAGAACAAGCCACCTTGAACAGAACAACAGACAGAAGGACAGAATTTGAATCACCAAACCAACCCCCGTTCTGGCATCTGTCTCCCACATACCCTTAACTGTTTCTCTCTTTTATAGCCAGACGAGGCGTTCCTATCTTTACAGCAATGTATATTTAGACTGCGTACGTGCATCTCTTATCGTTTACCTTTGTCCCCC
>OMKK01008877.1:3098-13958 GCA_900302305.1 Polymixia japonica | reverse complement strand
CTGTCTCTCACTCTAACGCTCTGTCTCTCTCTCTCTCTCTGTCTGTCTCTCTCTCTCTCTCTGTCTGTCTCTCTCTCTCTCTAACTCTCTCTCTCTGTCTCCCTCTCTCTCTCTCTCTCTGTCTGTCTCCCTCTCTCTCCCTCTCTCCCTCTCTCAGATGGAGGGGTCTGGCAGTCCTCGCTTCAGAAAGCTCCATTTCCCAGTGGGTCTGTGGATCAACTCCCCCAGGAAACACTTTGTCAAGCTGGGAGGCCGCTGGCCCAGTGCTGCCTCTGTCAAGTCAGTCTGGAGCTCTGTCCATTCTTCTGTTCATTCTTCTTTTCATTCTCTGTTTTGCCTCTAAGCAGTTTCTTTGTCACAAATGTTTGGCCTCAGCTTATGTGGCTTCCATGCCACGTTCCTCGATCAGAATTAATTAGTTGTCTAGTTAATATTGTTTGCTAAATGTATATCGTATGTACTGATGACATCAACTGGATGGCATGAGATGGCATAAACTGTCATTAGAGTCTGCTGAACCCGGCAACCTTTCCCCATGTGTTATTTTAGTCACAGTTGCCTGTCCGTGTTCAGTCTGTCATAATTCACAGCTGACCAGTCCCTTCCTCTCTCCTCCATCTGTCTTCCCTCTGTTGTTCCCAGGTCAACCACTAGCTCTGACGCAGCCTCCCTCCACGAGGCCCCCTCTGGCCCTCCCTCTTCCCTCTCTGCCTCTACCCCCTCCCTGGCTTCCCCTACCCCATCCCCATCTCCTTCCCCGGCCTTCCTCCGGCCGAGGCCTGCCGGGCCTCAGTCCCGCACCAAGCGCCTTTCCCACCTCTTCCTGCGAGGGCGCTCCAACAGCGACCGGGACCGAGCGGTGGGGGAGAGGGAGAGAGAGGTTTGGGCACATTCTGCTGCCCCCTCGTCCCACCACTACCTGCCTCCAGCATCTTCCTCTGCCCCGGGCCTGATCAAGATCTATGGGGATGCTCTCTCCAGCGGCGCCAATTATCGTTCCCTGCTAGCCAACATCCACTCTACAGCCAGGCAGCTCATCGCCCAGGTCATCACCCGCTACACTGAGAGAGAGAGGGAGGAGACAGATGATGCAGGTGAAAGAGAGGGAAACATTTTCTCATTTGGACCCACGCTGCGAACCATTACAAGGAATAGTTTATTCAAAAATTCTAACCAATTTCAAATGACCTAATATAAACATAAACAGTAGTGTTATGGAAAAATAATTACACCCCCCTTCCCTTCCTCTGTTACCTTCCAGTTCTTCAGAAACACAGCCCTGAGGACTTCCTGTTGTGTGATGTCATTGGAAAGCCCATCCAGCAGCCAGATGGAGCTGTCCAATGGGAAACAGAGTGTCGAAGAGGCGTGGCCCCATGGGAATGCCCCTTGTTATTAGTTGACATGTGGCGGCCTAAGGATGGATTCGAGCGACGTTTTGAAATTCAACGAAAGGAAGACTATGAGAGAGAAGAGAGGGAAAGGGAAAAGGAGCGAGAGAGGGAGGGAGAGAACTATCAAGGTATTCATAAGACCTTTAGTCCTATGGTTCTTAGTTACCTGGATTTTCATTTATAGTCCAACTGACCTATTCTATGGTTGTCTGGGCAACAGGTGTTCGCTGGAGGCGGAGCAGAATGTCATCTGGGGGCGGACCAGAGGAAAGCGAGCGAGGTCACCGTGGTAGGAACTCAGAGCTCAGGAGGAGCATCAGTGACATGAACCTCAGCCTGCGACGTCGTCAAGGCAACCATGTCAGTAATGACCCACGTCGCTCTGGCAACCTCCTTAACAACAGTGGACTGCAAGACAGGAAGAACATTGTGAGCATGATAGCCCCACATCCAGGAGAGGTGAGGAAAGCGGTGCAATAAGGAGGGTTGAGAACTAATGATAAAGAATTGGGACAACACACTAGTAAAATAAGTTCATTTTTTAATTAGGTGTTCTAACCGTCATGTCTTGACCCATTACTGCAGATTACAGGGTCAAAGGCCGAGGGTAAGGTTGGATGGATAAACCAACCAATGGAGGAAGAGAAGGACTACTCAAGCTGTGACCTGGAAGTGATGTCACAAAGCTTGATCCTTCCACCCACAGACCGACCCTACTTCCTGTTACTGCAGGGTTACGATCAGAGCAAGGCAAGACATGCGCCTCCAGATGATATCACACAAACACACCCACATATATACACACACACACACACACACACACACACACACACACACACACACACACACATGAACACAGACACACACTCACACACATGCACACAGATGTATAGCAGAGTGAGTACACAAGGACATGCACGTAGACAATTTAACAGACATGCATGTGGATGCACACAGATGTTGATGCAGAGACACACGTGCACACACCCTGAACATGACATCATACCTGCATGTCTCTAATCGCCACATACCATCACTGTTTCCATGCCTCTCCAAGCCTCTCCCATTCAACCGCTAGCACAAAACAGCCTCACAGTGGTACAATACTTCCACAAAATATCTAGAGACAGCACAAAACCCCTCTGTGTACATCACTCCATCTCGCACAATGACCTCACACAGGTCCCCATTGTAGCAAACTGTGACACACTTCATACCTTATCTGCTGCTTTTTGCTGGACTTAAAATCTCCAAGATGGAAGATTACCATGACCATGGCACTTAGAAGATAACAGACCCCCCTGCCTCTCCCTCTCTTCCATTCTCCTTTATGTTTGTTTTGTTCAGGATTTTGTTTTGTACATTATGGCGGGACATACGCATGTGTTTGGGAGGAAGCCCACGATGAGGGAAAGAGAGAAGGATAGAGAGAGAGAGAGAAAGGGCAAGAGGCCGCTGAAGGTGGAGACGTTCCTTTCTGCTCCTGACCTCCTGGCCAGACACCTACTGGTCAGGAGAGATTCAGCCGTTCCCCAGACACCTTCTGGACAAGGTACAAATACTTCCAGCTCAATTCAGCCCTTTTAGGTCCATGTTGCAACCGAGAATATCTCATACTTAAAGGGGAAGTTAACTTTAGATATACGATGTACGATAATCAGTGCAGGCGATATCCCTACTCCATAGAAGCCCCATTCAACATCAAACTCCATGTTATATACATAGTAAAGACAGGTCCCTGCTTCCCATGACTGATATTGTCCTTCTAATGAAAGTTTTGGCTTTTTTTCTGATTCGTTACTTCATTTGGTTAATATTTGCAGAAACCGGATTACACACTAGTGTTCTAAAGTGCACTTCCCCTTTAAATTCAAAAGTCATACTGCGCTGCCACATTCTGTCACAAACTTGCAAGCGTGCATAATGTAATCATACTGCTGGATATGTTCTATGCTAATCTCTAATGATTGAATGTTGAGTTTAATAAGCTTGTCAATTATCTGCTCCTATCCATAGCTCTGATGCGACCCTTTAGAGGAGGGGCAGTCACACACAACGGTGTGGCTCTTTACAGGGAGACAGTTTTGAAGCCTGGCGATGTGATTGGTCTTGGAGACCACTTCCTGTTCCTATACCGTGACCCTCGTGTGACCCCTGCTCCTCCACTGGCACTGGCCCTGCCCTGGCAGGCTGATGCCCCATCCACCTGTTGCCCTTCGGGATTGGTGGACAGACAGGAAGCCTTGAGGCAATACCTGGGCTCTACCGATGCAGTTTTGAAGTTCCATCCCCGCCATGCAGATGCGCTGTTACAGGTAAGAAAGAAGGGCAGAGGAGTACCTCATAATTACCGCCCAGTTTCCAAGTGTAATAGAAATTAATTCGTGCTTGTCCTTCACCTTTCCCTTAGGAGATTATCTCCAAGAATTCTTCACCCGACTCAGGGGGCGGGCCTTTAGCCCCAGCCTACCTCCTGTCAGTCATGATAGATCATGCATCCAAGCACCTTGACCCTGCTCTCACACCCCAGATACTACTGAAGGCAGCCAATCTAATCAAAGGAATAGTCTGGGTGAGTTATAATAACAACAACAACAACTCAATATTTGCTATATGTCCTATACAATAGTCTTGCATTGGGCCCAATTCACATTTGAGATGTGACCCTGGGACCCAGACTCATGAAAATATGTACTCTGTCATGTGAAGAACTATCAGCAGATGGACCACAACCCATTTTGAGTCCCATCCAATAGCTTAATAAGTAACAGCTTAGCAAGTAGCGCTAGGTGTATCACGTGATAATGGAATGACAACACGTAGACGAACTGGGAAAGAAAACATCTGACCTGCAAGATGACAGATGGACACAGCGGGCCAGACAAACAGACAGACAAACAGACAGACAGACAAACAGACAGACAGACAGACAGATACCCTTCACTGTGGCCTCGTAGGTTGTGGACAGGAACAGGGATGAGCTGATGTCACTTCCCTCCTTCTGGAAAATGTGCTGTAATTGTCCTGGCTGTGGGGCCAGACTCTGTTCCCCCTCCTTCATCCCAACACTAAATGGAGACATGTCTCCTCTGTTCTTTCTCCAATTCTTTTCACAGGATAACATTAAGGAATTTGGGGATAAGCATCCCACGCAAAAGTAAGAACATTTCTGTTCGACGTCATGTTTCCTCTGTTTAGAGCTCACTTCCCCTACTGCTGAGTGATTCATGTTATGTTTGTACTTGTGCTGTTATGTCTTAGCCACATTTTTGTGGTTTGTTGAAAGCATTCAAAGAGTGTGGGGTTGAAAAATTGCAAATTGAGTAACACACTTGCGTGTTGTGGTGTTAATGCACTGACACAATAAAAATGTTAGAAAATATGCACTGTAATATTACAGCCAACCTGAGAGAGACATACAATTTGTTGTGCCCAGTTCCACAGAGCAAGACAGTGAGCTCAGCACGCCCAATGTCCAGAAGCTATCGTCTGACCTTCGACCCCTGATGTTCTGGATGTCCAATGCCACGGAGCTCCTTAACTTCTTCCAGGTCAAAGTTGAGGCCATGGAGAAAGAATGGGAGTTTGAGGGTGAGGGCAACTTGAAACCAGCGCAGATCAGTGACCCATCTGTTTAGCCAAACAGAAGGTTGAAGGGCTTGACGTTTATGTATCTAGTGGTTCAACAGTAACCTTTACAGTCTAGAGCTGCGTTTAGACAAAACGCAAAGCGAATTTCTCATACGGCGCAATTACATACAAAGTCAATGCAAAGACGCAATAGACACAAATCCATGCCACGTGAATAGATGAAGAACTTGAGCGAAAAATTCGCACAAGTAACACGAGCCGGAAATTCGTGTTTGGTCTGAACGCAGCTTTGGACAACATCACAAGATGTTACAGTACCTGTGCCACTTTGGACATGCTCTTAAATGTATCTCCTTTAAAGCACCTGGAGATCCTGTTTTGTCAGCTGACATGGACACCTGCTCAGAGGCCTTGGCGCAGCTGGATGACGTCATAATGCACACCTTCCAGCAGTGTGTTTATCACCTCACCAAGGTTAAAAAAAGCCTCTCCATCTCCCCTTCCATCCTTCCCATTCTTCACATTAAAGTGGCAATCTCGAAGATCTCAGAACATTTTCAGTTAAATAAATGTCTGTTAAGTCACTATCTATCGCCGAATGAGGTAACACAGTGGTGATTGACCCTATGGCGCACTGATGAAAGGCCATGCATTCAAATCACAAGCGTGACATGCTTTGAAGTCAGGTCCAAAAACACACCTGCAATTACAGTTTTTCGCCACAGGTGCCGCCAAAGAGAACTAAACAGAGATCTTCGAGATTGCCACTTTAATATGTTCATCCATCCATCCACAGTTCACATAATGTGTTTTCAATGAAAACAAATAGATTTAGGCTTCTCTGTTTCTTTCTGTCCGCAAAGACCCTGTACTCACTCCTCCCGGCTCTCCTGGACACCAACCCGTTCTCCAACGAGGAGAAGGAGAAGGAAAAGGATGGGACGCGAGATGCGGAGGGAGGAGGAGGAGGAGGAGGAGGAGAAGGAGAGGTGGATGATGTGTCCTCCTTGCCCCCCACAGTGGCGGGGCTGGTAGAAGTCTACCGCTGTTCCCTGTCGCTGTCCAGGGAAGCGTGCCTCTCCCCTCCTCTCACCTCCCAAACCTTTGGCTACCTGTTCTTCTTTACCAACACGTCTCTGCTCAACACGCTGTTGGAGAGAGGTGAGAGGGTTCATGGTCAGCACAGGGGGGCGGGTGGCTTGGGTCTCACGAGAGAATTCATTTGGTTTTTAAACAAAAATAACACATTCTTTATTACTTCTCCTTTCTCCCTTTTTAAGACGGACTGTTTTCTTGGTCCAGAGCAGTCCAGATCCGCACCAACCTGGACCTGGTTCTGGATTGGCTGCAGGGGGCAGGATTAGGAGACATTGCCTCTGAGTTCCTGAAGAAACTGTCTGTCACAGTCAACTTCCTGTGTGTGCCCAAGACCCGCCTCATCCAGGTAACATAGCTACATGTGTTACATGCCTACTCTGTCCTCTTCTATTTAGAATATTGATGGCCATTCTTCTCTCTGTATTTGTCTTTCATCTGCCAGTCATCCTGGGCCAGTCTACTGGAAGACCATGCCTTGTTAAGCCACTCCCAGCTGCACCATCTGCTCACCCATTACAAGTTGGGACCAGCTAGAGCGCCACCAGCCTCCTGGGCCCCTCCTCCTGGCACCGAGCTGAGTGGAGGTAAAAAAAGAAAAAAGAAACAATAAACCTTTACGCTGCCTGCCATTTTCAACTCTCACTTTCAGTAAACACTTGGCTGGCCTTCCATAAAACTGTGAATAATAAGGTAGGGCATGTGCGTAATCTCACAAGCTATTAATCTTCTTTTTTTGGGATCTTTTAGACATCTTTGAGAGCTTCTTGGACCATCCTCCTCTCATCCTGCCTAATGAGACTCCACGGCTGGACCTCTCCCAGCCAATCCCAAGCCCTGAGCTCCAAAAGGAAGTGACACGCCTCAGAACCTTCTTGTGGGGACTTGACCAAGATGAGCTCCCAGCCAATCAGAGGACTCGGCTTTGAGCCAGCCAATATCTATCTCACGATGGATATCACATAGGAATAAATAGGATATCTCCAAATACTCCACATCTAAGAAAACTGGACATATTTTTTACAGATTTCAGTATTTTTTTCTAAATCAACTGAAACATGAAAGTGACATGAAGTAGATTTGAAATTTCCATATCGAACCTTTTATTCACAGTCAGGTATTTTCATGTAAGCGAAATGTATTGGCTTTGATATGACTTCACAGAATTTATTTTAATGTGGCAAGTAAAACCTAATGTTTATTGGACCATGTAGTCATATGCTTTACTTGACTGCCATTTATGTTTTTAGTCTACTTGTTTTTAATAAAATGTTAAATTCTTGCCTAAAAGGCCTTAAGTTTCCGTATGATCTCTGACAAGCCTATTTCCCATAGTAGGGCCCCCAGGGCTTGGCACTCGTCAGAGCATTAAGACCAAAGGAACATTCCACAAGGTGGCGACGCAAGACTCATTCCCCCTGTGACGTTAAATGATGAGTCTGCAGGTAGACTTGCTTAAATAAGGAGAAGATGTTACAATTACATTATTATCCGAACCAACTCAGAGGAAACTCACTGTTTCCTGTAATAATGGTGGCATTTTGCAAAAAAGTAATGACTCAAACAAGCACGATTGTGACGACCACACACAAAGGCTGCGTTTGCCAAGGTGAGCTGTCTCAAAGGTCAAGGCAGGTGACTTAAGTGCGGTGGGGATTTTCATTTCCTGTCAGTTGTACAGACACGTTCAATTGGCCTGATCACTTGGGTTTCCTGTTTCATTAATGTGGCGTATGCCCCGGCCCCATAAAAATGTCCAGTAAGCTAGCTCATTAAGCAGAAATTAGTGAGTGGTTTTTGTGAATAGGCAGCAGACGGCTGATGTCATCAAGTGAAGTGAATAACATCTGTTTGTGTGTGTGTGTGTGTGTGTGTGTGTGTGTGTGTAGACCTGAGAGTACTACTGTAACAATTTGGTAATATCCAGCCAAGGTCATTGTCTAGTCACTCTAATGTCTTACAAAAACAGTTAAACACTCTCGCTATTGCACTGTGTTGAGACAAAACACTCTGACGTATTTCTTCAGAGTCGTGCGTTGTTATTATGCTTTTCCTCTAAAGCTCTGGCTTCCTGCCAAATCTCTTCCTTTCTTCCGGTCAGCTTCTCAGATTAATTCTTTTACGGTAAAAAGCACAAAAACATAAGTCCCATGAGAGACCCTTACTTACATCATCACTGTTGTCTCCGGTTCTGTCTCCGCACTTCCCTGCCATGCCTGCATCAAAAAACACGCCATTGACACAGACCAGTTATAGATTATGAATCATCTGAAGAGGCCCCTCTGTGGTTAAGCTTATCAATTAAGTAACTGTAATCACTCTCATTTGAAATTCAATGCGGTGTATGAGTGAGAGTGAGATGGTGTTTGTGTGCTAATTTCAACTTTCCAGTAATCTAATACAGATGTTGCCTGTAGCCTTTTAATGAAACACAGACGGGCCTGGGACGGGTATAGGCCCGTGCTGACTGTGTGATATTGTGTCTAGTAGTGTATGATACAGTAGGCTGACCCCTGTCTGAACAGTTTTATGTATGGTTTAGTAAGTGTGTGACACACACAGTAATGTATGACATCAAACACTGACACAGACAAAATGTGATACACACTTTCACCCAGAATCATTAGGTCATACACAAAAAACACAATCCTCTCTCACTCTTTCTCTCTCTAGTTCTCTCTCTCACACACACCCACACACACTAGGAGTCCTTTACCCAGGTGCAGGGTCCCACACCTGTTGAAGCAGCTCTCTGTAATTAGCCCGAGACAATTATCATTGGTGGATGGAAGGAGGGGGCGGGCTGAAGACAATGGGCCAGTTATTCTTTCCCTATCATCTCCCTCTTTCCTTCTCTCTGCTTGCTGTCGAGTAATGAAAGATTCTTCCCTTCTTCAAAGAGACGGAGTTTCCTACAAAACAGCTGAGTCAGAGGAGAAAAGAGAGAGAGATGAAAAGAAGAGAGAGAGGGAGAACAGTAGGGAGGCAAACAGGGTAATGCAATGCTGTTGGTGTGAGGCCCAGTGGGCCACACTAATTGTGTTCATTGTTGGACACACAGGAGTCAGTTTCAGGAAGCAGAAAGACCCTGACGGTCTCACACTTACACCAACAACTGCAGTTTAGTACGAGCAACAGTATCTAATTGTAATCTGGTAAAACTTTAACCTGGGTCCTGCGTCATCCCGGAGTTTACAGTATAAGGAGGTTTTTGAAGTAGCACGCAGGACACGATGACTGTACAGCTAGTGATGGAGGCTTTGAAACATACTCTATCAGGGAAACACTGGGGAAAGTGTGGAGGCTTAAAGTTCAAAGCAGTCATTGTTACTAAACACTGAAATATCAGGTTTCTTAAAAAGTAGGTCTGGACTTGAAAAGGTCACTGGCCTTTTCTTACTGGTCCCCACATAGCAAGAAAAGCAATATGTTTCTTAGGAGCTTGGCTCCCGGGAAGATAGGCAACAATTCTTATTTGTGTCCCAGACTGAAAATATTTAAGAACCTGGCTTTAGAAACACAGTCACTAGACCAGATCCAGACTGAAACAAAGTGAAATAGTGGAATATTTTGCATGTCTCCAGGCTTAAGTCCTTATTTAAAGCCAGGAAGGAAACAGGGGAGCAGGGGAATCTCTGTGAGTTCACAGACAGACAGAAAGACAGACTGGGGGTGTATGAATCTGTGTGAGGTTTGAGCTGTGTGGAGAAAAGGTCAGGGATGCTGGGAGGGAAATCAGTCAGACGCAGACAGACGAGGGACTGTGGGTGAGGTTGGACAGGGACTAAGGAATGAGGAGACTAGTGGATGGAATGGATGCTGGAGTCTTAGTGAGGTGAGCAAGGGGCCAAGAGAAAAGCCTGGGTCCTCCTCAAGGGACAGATCTGTTTTCCTCAGGTTACGTCACCCCGACGTGAAAACGCACACATAAACACACAAACTTTTTTTTTTTTCTTTTTTCTCGAGCGCACACGCCTCCCCGCTACACACGAACGCACACAGGCGCACGCGCGCGCACATCCAGGGATATAAAGAACCCCTGTGAGGTCAGATACACCAGACTGAGGCTGCCCACTGTTAATAAAACTAGCCAGCTAAGCCTCACAGCCTCACTGGCAGCGACGACCATCACCACCGACCACTGTGCCCTGCCTTGCTCTGCCCTGCCTGCCCTGCCCCTACCTTCACTGGCGGCCGTCTGTCCTGGCCCGCTGTCGGCTCTCCTGACCAGTACTGTGTTGTTTTTTTTCCATCATTTCCCTCTTTTCCTCTCCTTTCCTCCTGTTTTCCTGCCTCTCTCACTCTTTCTGTCTCACTCGTTCTTTCTTGGTCTGTCTCTCTCGGGCCGGGGGGCCTGTGGGCCTGTGGGTAGGGGCCTTATTCCATCAGCCCGGGGCTTCTGTCGGAGGCTTGTTCCATTTTGCGTCATGGTGTTGACTGAGCGGACCCCACACTTAACTCCCATAGAGCTATGGGGCTGGGAGGCGAGGCGGCCCGCGCGGGCTAACGCGGCCCCGTGTTCAGCGTGGTAATCTGATGGCCGTGTTTATTTTATGTAGCTCTCCTTTGATGGAGCAGAAAAAGTCTTTGGGCTTTTTGTTTCAGCACTTTCACTGCCAGGTCAGAGGTGCTTGCCGTGGTTACGCTCAGGAAGAATAATATTTGCCCTCATATTCGTTCCAAACAGGCTTTTTTCCATATTAGTGTCAGGGATACTCTCCTGGTTTTCTGCCTTCCACTGATTCGGCACATCGGAGGTGAGGGGTACCGCACCTCGATA
>OMKK01008835.1:4928-35107 GCA_900302305.1 Polymixia japonica | reverse complement strand
GCACTTTATCAAGATTATTGAATGAGGGCACATTAAAGGAAGTGTTATTGATGGCTCCTTCTTGGGACCTGAACAAACAATCACAGTTGAGGTCTGCCAGTAATGCAAATAGTCAGCAAATAACTGACCAACTGAAATCAAAGCAAACAACTGTATTGTTTAAGTACAGTACAGGTGCATGGTGCTGTTTAAGTACAGTACAGGTGCATGGTGCTGTTTAGGTACAGTACAGGTGCATGGTACTGTTTAAGTACAGTACAGGTGCATGGTACTGTTTAAGTACAGTACAGGTGCATGGTGCTGTTTAGGTACAGTACAGGTACATGGTACTGTTTAAGTACAGTACAGGTGCATGGTACTGTTTAAGTACAGTACAGGTGCATGGTACTGTTTAAGTACAGTACAGGTGCATGGTGCTGTTTAGGTACAGTACAGGTGCATGGTACTGTTTAAGTACAGTACAGGTGCATGGTGCTGTTTAAGTACAGTACAGGTGCATGGTGCTGTTTAGGTACAGTACAGGTGCATGGTGCTGTTTAGGTACAGTACAGGTGCATGGTGCTGTTTAGGTGCTAGTAACTGGGAGCGAATATAAGAGATGAATGTTGCAGCAACAACAGCAGTGACTATGAGACCTGGCTCTTATGTGCCATCTGCCAGAGAGAGACACAGACAGGAAACCAGGAACTTTGTCTTGTGGCTTAGCTCCAGGTCAGCAGGTCAGCATCTCTAACATGGTGAGATGTCCACCATAATAAGCGCCTAGAGAGCCCAGAGCTCGCGTTCACTATGCAATTTTGTATGCCACCCGGTACGATCTCCCATGAAAATAGAAGGATCAACATATGGCACAAAGTGAGTCAACCAAAGCAGTAAAAGCCTCTTATGTGAACATGTTTAGTCCTCTTCTTTCAACAGTCTTGCTTCTGTTTTTCAATGAGCTTTGTAAACAAGTGTGTAGTTGCTGGGCTCGGTTGTATTTTCAACAGTGATGTAAAAAAATACCACTAGGAAATTCAAGGGGTCGTCAAAATCAAAATCTCACAAGCTTGTCTGTAGCTGCTTTAATTACTATGAAAAATCTTACAGTGCAAAGACTCATGGTGAAGCTTGTTGCACAGGCGACATTATTCTGCACAAAACAGTAGCAAGAGAATGGCAGAGAACAGGCTAGCAGTGCTAGAGTGCTATCTGTGGCTCAACTTGGCAGGCTCTCCCATTGCAATCTCAGAACCCATCGGCTGTCGGTCTGATGACGGGGGCAACGGCAAATATTTCGGGGCTTCCGGTGTAGCCAGCGGATATCCAGATAACGGAAAACGGATATCCGCACCAAGACTTCTAATTAAATTAAAAGGCTAATAAAAAGCTAGAATTTTAAAAAAAGGTAATAAAATGGTAAATCATTGTCAGGCAATAGCTGATGGGTTCCGAGATTGCATTTTGGCCAATACATTCCGCCTCTTTTGCTCTCCCACTCAAACGTGATTGGTCAATACTACTCAGACTGCAAACGGACTACAAACGGAAATCAGAACACTTCCGATACCAAAATCTTGTTCTGTTGCCCACTGCATTCATATGCAGAATGTGTTTATAGAGATTAAACCAAGTGGTCTGTGGGGCCAGCCTTCCAAGCCAAGCTTGAGATAAGGAAGGAGCAGACGTGCCAACCTTGAAGAACATTTTGGAGTACCAAATTGAGTTAGGACATGCAAAAAACACAAAGTACATTTTGAATGAAGTTGAATCACTTCCGTTGTGATTCTGGTGCAGCTGTATTGTTAGGCAACTTGGCTAAATTGGCACAGACGACGCAAGAATCCTTCCTTTACCTCAAAGAAGTAGGGTTATATTCCTAACCATCATAACACACGAGTTTGAAATATCACTGGTTATGTTCTTGCATTGCTGTAATCTAATAGCACTATTATAGTCCATGAGTAAATTTTTTAAGGTGTCCATTTCTGTGATGATTTGCATCGATTTGCATCAGGTTTGTAAAATAACCCTCAGAGACGGCTTTTCTATTTGCAAGTCAAAACCCCACAGCACACTGCCACTATTGTAACCCCACCCCTATAATACCTTATCCATATTCATCGGTGCGGACAGATAAATACTGGATAATGGATTAGTCTTTTACAGAGCAGGTGCACCCTCCTCTCATGTAGCTAATACCCTCCATTAATGATTCAGGGTGTCACTAGATAAGGAGACATAACCTCATTACCAGCACAAATGGCTTGTTGCAACATCTGAGCCCACTTGTCATTGCAAGTAATATCTATCTCATGGTCAGTGACACAGGGGATTAAATGTGGTGGCTCGAATTCCTTTAGGGACATTGGCTCATCCTTTAGAGTTACTACCATATAGGTAGATAGACTGACAGACAGGACGACAGACAGACACAAGCAAACAGAAACGTAAACAAGAAACTTGTGTATTTACCAACCCAAACAAAACGTAACTACCCTGCCATCTGTTACTATGAGGATGCATCAACATACTGTTTTGGCTGTTGTTATGTTACAGAAGCACACAAATATACTGACTAAAATCTCATTAACAATTATAATCCACTCTCCTTCAACAAATAAGAAGAAAACAGGAATTTAGCCTCACCATGGGTATTGAGCAGGAAGGATGAGGTCTCAGGGGTTTTGGCAGGGGGCTCCTGTAGGCAAACTCTGTGGACTCTGTGAGAGGCCATCCTGGAGAGAGCCTGCTAGCTACCTCTGGCGACAAGAAGGTCAATGGAGCAACAGGGAAAGCATGATGCATGCTTTTGTGTGTATGTGTGTATGGGTTTGTGTGTGTGTGTGTGTGTGAGAGAGAGAGAGAGAGAGAGACAGAGAGAGAGGGCAGAAGAGAGAGTAGAGCGACGACATGTGGACACGTCTATCTGACTTCTGTCTAAATTCATACTTTACGCTTGACAGAGCGAGCCAAAGATATCCTTCATTCAGATAATGAATGTGTATCCAGGCAACACAATCATCGGCCACAATCAACACTATTGGTACATGCAATGTGTCGAGGCATCTGATTGATCAAATACTTTGTGGGAGGGGTAAAAGAGAGGTGCCCTGTTGCCAAGGGTGACAATAAATAAAGAACTCTTCTTCATTTAGGCCTCTCATAGTGAGAGAGAGAGAGAGAGAGAGAGAGAGACAGAATGCTTTTAAAGGTTGGATCCAATAGGACCTATCCTTCATGTACATGTTGGGTCTACTATTCTAGCACCACAAGAGTTGGCCTTCAGGCTTTTCATCTGCATATATAATAAACATCCTTACAAATTAAAAGAACTGTTTTTGTTACATTTTATTTCATATAATATTATGATATCATAGGAAAGTATTGTTTATTGTTTGCAGCAGCAAAAAATAAATAAAGATTAAAATGCTACCCCAGCCAGTTTTTGCAGGGTTCATTCAAATGTTTTATTAGTTCAGTTTATTCTTCCTATTGAACAGTTAACCCACACTAAGCCATCTACTGGTCCAAGATGGTATTACTTTTTGGGTCAAATAATCCCCTTTTACACAGAGGATTGCTCTCTACTGTGATAGCTGGCTCGGGGGTTGTGATCACGTTATTTGTAGTTTAGCAACGATAGTAAGGCCAACTAGTATGCCCATTATGCTGGGTTAGCTTTCCTGTGCTTCCTGTACACATTTCTCTAAACAACTCATTGTAGTGACAAAATAACTTCTTTAAACCCCCAACCTGGTAAGAATGTATTATGTATAGCTAAAAAAGTTTTCACTGTAGCATGTCTCATTCTAACATGCAATTTGAAAAAGTTTGAGTGGCAGAAAAAAAATTGTCTGTTTTTTTCTGCAGCCTTTCCCAGTGTGCATCAAGACTTAATGAGCAAAGAACAATATCAGACAAAAGCTGTACGTACAAACACATCACCATAATCAAGAAAAAACCTTCAGACCAGATTAAATCTTTAGTGAATGTGTACAGTACAGCAGACAGACTGTGTTCTGGATGCATGGTCAAAATCCAGATTACTTTACAGCAGGGCTTAACACACCTCTGGGTGAAATGTTATGCAATGAAAATAGCTGCAGCACGTTATTTTGACAGCTAGGCCAGTGACAGTGTACAAGTAACCTGGAGATGACCTCTGGTTTTGATACATGCAAACTGGGCTAGCATGTTGCTAATTCTGATTACAAAGCTGCCCGGCCACCCACCCAGAAGGAGCCCAAATTATTTGAGGGAGATGAACAGATTTAGTAGAAAGAGAGGCTTAAAACACAGGATTGCCACAGGATAGTGGGTACCGTATGCAAAGTCCAATTTAAAATCACACATGATGTATACGGAGCATGCTCATAAAAACTGCATGCACACAGAAAAACATGCACATATTCTTTATGATAGAATATATCCATTTCCCCCCCACTTATCATTAATAGTGAAGGAGAAACAAAGGAGAATACGTCTCCTGAGGGGAAACTTTGCAGATAATGCCGGTATAGGATTACAGTGTCTGTCTTTGGGAACAGACCCAGGCAACTTCTATGCGTTACATTCACAGACACACACTCACACACACACAAATATGATCTGTCCAACACCGATTTCTGTACAATGTCATCTTGACCTTGTTTGTTTCTAGACAAAATTAATGCTAATATGAGGTTTAAATTCAGAATTACCCCATTATAAATTTACATTTTATATAAAGTGCGTGATTCTGATATTCCCTAATCAAGCATTTTTATTACCTATTAAAATTACAGGCCAGCACAAATTACTACGAGAAAGTCTTTTGTTTTGGACAAATAAATATACTGTTCTGGTCATCTGTGCCTTACATTGTCTGCGCACATGTGGAAATAGCCATAGATATTATTATAGATGTATTCAAGTTTGTGCTTTCATCTTTACATGTTTCTGTTGTTTGTGGAAATGAGCTCTGGTTTATAATACATTCATTACAACTGGACAAGACCTTCATACCAGATACATGACAGATTCCTGAGCACCAATTCAGTCCTTATGCAGTGTTTTCATTAAGTCATTATTTAGACATTTGATTAATGCTAGCTTCCAGAGTGCCTATATGAGTGCCACATATGAATGAAGTGAAATCCATAGTTTCAAAACCACAGTGAAAGAAGTTAGATATTACACATTTCCCTGTGTCACTAGTATGAGTGATATACACATAACAGAGTGCTTTATAAACAAAGAAGAGTGAGGGAGATAGGTCTTTGTAGTTTTTTTTAAAGGAATAAGAACAGGCGCAACAGGAGGAGAAAGACAGGGGAGAGAGGGAGAGAGAGGTGATTCAGATGGGACAGATAGGTAGAGGAGAGGGCGACAGTGTTCTTGAATAAATCGATTCATTTCAATTCACTTTACGCTATGAGATTGGAAATGACTATATATGTCCTCGCTGAAATAGAAAAGTCTCTCTGTCATGGGAGAAGAGAGGGAGGAGAGTCACGGCAAGCTGAACAGGTGACCAGACTGCCAAAGGAAAGTTAAGCACCTAGTAGTGAAAGAGTGCAAGCTGTGTGATACTTTGTACTGCTGAGTCATTTTGGTGAATGACAGAATATCCAAGCAGAGGAAATGTACATCCTGCAACAATTTAACTAAATCAGAAGGTGAGAAATTGAGAGACTTCCAACATAGCAAAAGTCTTATTGTGAAAAGAAAGTGTGAAAGCACCAGAATATTACAGACTTTAAAGTTGGAATTCAAAAGTGATTAAAATGAACAAAATGGAGATGAATGACCTCACACTCCAAATCAAGTCAATCAAGTTTTGGAGTTTGAGTTTTTTTCATGGCTTTTAATTTGATGATTCACAGCAAATGGAGGACTCCGGCAGGGGCATGACACCTGTAAAATAAACAACAGCAACAACACCTATAAATAAACATCATTGACTAGTAGAGCCAGAGGCCAATACACAGACACACATGCATATAGATACAGTCACACAAAATAGGAACATGAACAACTTGTACTCTTGTTTCCTCTTGCGTGTCACGTTAGGCCAATTCCACATATGAAACACACAGACTGGCCAATACATGTACCCAAAGAATTATGCTCAACAAGGATATCCTGAATCTTAGCTTACAAGCCAGCAGGTGGCTCTAAACATGCCTGACTATGCTACAGTGGCAAAGCCACCTGGTTATTCACAATGAGAGCACGCCCTCTATAGGACAAAAATGGCAATGACCAATTCCACCTAGGAAAGAAAGAAACAAAGAGAAAGAGTGAGTCAGTCAGTCAGTTAGTGAGTCAGTCCAGGGGTACATTCAGTTCAAACAAAAGTGTTCCCTTTGATATGCTTACTCCCATCACTTCAAGGGGAGAATCCCCCCAATAATCCTGGAAGTAAACATGGTGGAGGACTGTTATATATAATGTTATACAATAGAATATAATAGAATAGAACCTTTATTAATCCCCTTGGAGGAATTGAGTGGGAGGTAGAGATGCATAAACGGTAAAGGGTAGGAGATAATGCACCAAACTAAATGAAATATACAACTAAGATTAACACAACAGGCTTACAAGAATTACACAGTGTATTTGGAATATTACCATGAATAAATACGAATATGTACACCAACCTAGATATGTACATCAGCAGCCCAATATTGAAGGAAGCAGAATCAAAATGTACAATGTGCATCACAATGGCTTTTAGTGTGGGAAGCTCTGCAAATGCTTAATGACATGAGGACTATGAAGTGAAAATGCCTCCGTCATCAATAATGAAGATAGAAATGTCCACCCACTTGTGCAGTGTTTGGTGGTCCCATGTGGCTATGTAGTCATGGCGGTTTTCATTTTTATAAAGGAACAGGGAGCTCTAATGCCAGATTAAGTTATTATTAACATTTGCCTTTAGATAAAAAGGTTAGGGTTAGGGGTTAGGGTTTGGGTTAGGGTTGGTTTGGAGCTCAGACTAAAAGCCTTGAGCAAAAATTATTCTGGAACACCAGAATTCAATCAATGAAGAGCCACCAAGGCAGACAGCAAGTGAATATCAGATTTAAACTACAGCATGTGCAATGTTTATACACAAAACTGGACCTGTTCTACAGAACAACCTTGAACTTTATATAGGGAATTTATGATTAGTTCTGACTTGGCAAGAAGGTCTTGAACGATAATGAACAATACTTAGGACATTAGTTTGTACACTGAGATATACACTAAAACAAGACACAGAGAGGCAGGTGTGATCGTGTCATATTGTAGGATACTTCTAACTGACAGTGATTTCCAAGTGACTGCACAACAAGATTGGGGGTTTTTTCATGTCTTATCTCCAGATGACACTAAATCCAAAACATGCTAGACAACTGATAGGAACTAAGAAGAGACAGTGTACTGACCACTTTATTTTCACTTAACTCATTGGCTACAAGTGCAATTTCAGATTAACTTCACATTTGTATTAATTGTTTAATTTAATCAATTAAAATTGTATTAATCACCTTTAATGCCTGTTTCAGGTTAAGATTATATTCTGTCATTCATGTATTTATATCTCTGAGGTTTTAACTTTTTATGAGCACCAGACTGTAAATTTGTAGAAATAACAACAGCAAACATCTGTAAATTTGTCAGTAGTCAACATAGCTTGATTTATTTTAGTCAATATTAATTCTGTTTTACCATTTTTTCCCTGAGGTTGGGAATTAACCAGACATTGTGGCACTCCTGGAGCAAGTGGGCTTTAGATATCTGGCCCAAAGAAACTTTATGGCCACAATGGGATCCACCCTGGGCCCTCCAGACTGCTGGGGCAACGTCACTAACCACAAAACCATCCTGCCACCCCTACGCTGTATATTAGATCTTTAGTATGTTTTTATTTCTTGTATTATTTTTTAAAATCTGTATTATATTCTTTGTGGTTGCAATGACCTAATGATACATAAAGTGAATCTAAGAATGATTCCTATGCCTATACCTGAGCAAACATTTGCCCAATGATGACACAAATTAAGTTGCATTCCTGCCAAAAGGCACAGTGGATCTCCCCATTCAAGTTGCTTTCCCTTCAGCTAGTCTTTAGACTGTTTCAATATGTGCTTATGTAATGCTGGTCAAATGTACTTTATGTCAAGGTAAATAACATAGCCTATCTTATTTGGAACAGCATGCCATGTGAAGTCAGTCAGATTGTGAAAACTTACTTGGCAATAAACCTGATTGTGATTCTGAACACTAGGCCTATCTTAAAATGTCAATAGGTTTTTTTGTGTGTTTTTTATATAGCTGTAATCCAAATTCCCTTTGGGCACAGTAAAGTTGTTTAAGTCTCATATACACCTATCTGAATACATATTTGCACAAGATAAGTTTAATTTGGTTGCCTTCGTGCCAAAAGCCACAGGCCTACAGATGTTGAATCCCCAAGCTGTTTGCCTTTTGAAAGATTAGCTATCTTTAGAATGCTTCAATGCTGGGGGACACTTCGGTAAAAGCCTAATTCATATGACATTACTCCAAAAACTTCCATCTATTTTTCTCTTATTGTAGGTCTACCTGTTGATGCCCTGCCAAAACATTATTGTGGGGTTTAGATGCTTTTTTGTTAAGTTATGTAGTCATAGCCTATGGTTTTATCAACTCATTTAAGCCTTTGTGTAACAGTGATGTTGGTGAGATGCAAGACATGCAGAAGGGTAGACTAACTGTGTGGTGACATCAAGTTCCTAATACAAAATTGTTCTATTAACAATGTAAAGTGTTTTTCAAGGGATTTTATTTAACAATCTATATCATTGATCAAAGACAGTAAGGTACAGAAATACAGAAGGTATCATAGAGGTTTCTGAGGACATATGTGACTTTTTTTAAAGGTACACATCTGTTCATCTCCAATATCCATAGTGTAATGGAAAGGGGGGAGTCTGAATTCCATATATCTATATATTTTATCTTTGCATTGTTTCTAAGAACTTTTGTTGTTAAATGTTAGTAAAGTTACCAAGTAGAAATAATTCTGGGTCTAATGGGAAATGTTTTTCTCTTATCTCTGAAAGAGTGTCAGAGATGTTTTGCCAGAATGTAGTATTTTTGAACATAGCCAAATGCAGTGTATAAAAGTGACCTCAGCTATGCCACATCTGAAACATTTTCCTGATAATTAAAAAGTAAATTATAGTTAATTTCCACCCGTCTTGATTTATGAACATATAACTTGGGTACACTTTGGTTATGAATTTTATTGAACAAGAGCTATAAGTATAATGTTTCTTGCAGTTATTGTATAGGTTATAGTTATTCAAATGACATGGAAGTTTAATTTTTGTATTTTGTCTTCCAATCATTTTATACCCTTTTCAAACCAAGAGTGAAATATTTTATTACCCTTGATCATTGGTAATATCCCATAGGGGAGTGTTGGGTGACAAGTCTGATTTAATATTTAAAATATTATACTTTGTAGCACAATTTAATTGTGTGTATGATGAGAGGGTTGTTTGTCTTCTGGCTGATAGTTTTAGATTTCCACTTATAAATAATATCACTGCAAACCTTTTCATTAAAGGCACAAGCCACAATTGTCTTTTATGTGCTGCTCTGTTGCAGCTAAGCAAGGACGTTCAACAACATTATTGTTTTGGTTTGTGCATTGCCTCAGTCACCGTCAGCCATCTTTCACTTAGTGAATTTCGGCAGTAAATTCAGAGCAGTTCCCCTTTTGAATGGCTTTTAAAAATCTTCTCTTAGGCAAAATGCTTCCAAACAGCCATGTCACATTGTTTACAAAACAAACACCAGTCAGGTGATGTGACCGTTCAAACCAATTGCGGATTGTGCTTTTAGGTGAAGATATTTAAAAAAAACAGGAAATGTATCTCAATTGTGTTGGTCAGTGATACATTTTAAAATTAGCTAAGTGAAGCCCACCAAGGTCATAGTTCTATATTAACTTATCTAAGCTTGTCCTTGGATTTTGATTCCAAATAAATTATTTTATATTCTTACTAAGGGTTTTAAAACGGGAAAGTGGTAGGGAGATGGGAATGGATTGAAAAGGGTATAAAAACTTTGGCAAAATGTTCATCTTGACACAATTGATTCTCCCTATTAGTGTTAATTGTAGATCTATTCAAGTCTTCCTCTACCTTCTGAGCTAAAACAGAGTAGTTACGTTTGAACAGGTTGTTCAGATTCTCATCAATCATAATCCTAAAATGCTTAAACCTCTTTGGAGAGCATTTAAATGAGCCCAGTTGAGTCATGTTACTGTAGTCAAATTCAGTCAAAGGCAGTATTTCACTTTTGCCGTAATTCACCTTGTAGCCTGATAGGGTGCTGTAGGTGGTCAAAATGGTTTTTAATCTCAGTAATGATCTAGTTAGGTAAATTAAGAACAAAATCATGTTATTAGCAAACAAACTCATCTTTGCCTGGGCTACCTGCCTTTTATACAGGGGTCCTGTCTTATGGTTTCAGCTAAAGGTTCTATAATGAAGACGAAGAGTCCAGGACTTAGCAGACAGCCTGGTATACTGCTTCTAGACAAAGGACAACTGGAAGACATTATGCCATTTGCGTAGACCTTGTGGGTTGTGATACAAGGTTCTGACCCAGTTGGTGAAATAAGGGCCAAAGCCAAACCTTCTGAGAACCTTGAATAGAAAAGCCTATTCTAGCCTGTCAAAGGCTTTCTCAGCATCTAGGGACACTGCAATGCTACGCTATGTGTTAATATTTGCCAGGTGAATGATATCGTATGTGTTTAAGAGGCTTACAGGTCTATATGAAGAGCATTTGATGGGGTCTTTATTTTTTTGTGAATAACTAAAATTATAGCCACGGAGAAGGAATTGGAAAGGCATTGAGTATGTAATTAGGAAGGGTCCTCAAGAGGTTCCGATGTGTATCGCTTGGAGTAGAAGTCTCTAAGACAATCATTTATGTCTTCTGGTTTGTGGGTTATAATTCCATTTTTTATTTCTGTAGAATTTATGGTACTTGGGCTTTCTTCTGCCTTCAACTGCCATGCCAAAACCGTGTGTGTCTTTTCCCCCAGTTCGTAATATCTTTGTTTAGTTTTAAGAATGGCTTGCTCTATTTAAGTATACAGTGTGTTGCGTTCCAATCTTTTGTTTACCAATTTGCAGTTTATTTCTCTACAACTTGAATGTTTATGTTCTTTCTCCAGGTCTGAGATTTCATTTTCCAATTTGTTTATTTCTGCTGTGTACTTTTTCTTCACCCCTTTGGTATAGGCTATGATTTGGCCTCGCAAGGATGTTTTCAGCGTATCCCAGAGTTTAAAGCTACTGGGGGATGAGATGCAGTTTATCTCATAAAAGGATATAATGTCTTCTCTAACGTATTGGCAAAATTCTGTTTTGTTATTTTAGAAGGGTGGAATTCAGTCTCCATCTGTGTGCACCATGTGTTCTGTCATGTATCAAAACTGAAAGAGTAAGGGAGGAGTGATTTGATATGGTTCTACTTAAATACTCTGTCTCCAGAATTCTGTGTATTTTTTGTTCTGGCAGAAGGAGGAAATCACTTCTAGTATGGGAATTATGAACATTAGAAAAAAAATAATAAGCAGAATGTATTGTGGATGGAGATGTCTCCATATATCACACACATTCTGATCTCTCATATAGGCCTTGGCATATTTGGTCTGTTTAACCACAATGACTCCTCAGTCTAGCACTGGGTCTAAAGTCTCCTCCCGTCAGTATATTACCATGACATTCTGATAATTTGATAAGCAGTTTATGTATAAATGACTGATCATCACAGTTTGGGGCATATATGTTTAAAAATATCCACCGTTCTGAAAACATTGTACATTGGGCTGTCACATATAGTTATCTTATCCTTTTACATTTCCCCGCCCATATGACCCATATTTTTATAGTAGTGCTAACATTTCTGAAGAATATGTGCCCTTACCCTAAAAACACACAGGGTATGTTTATCCTCAAAGTCAATTCCCAATTAATTGTTAGTACAGCAGTTGCGCAAAATTTTTCCATCATTCATTTAGATAATCTTTAGATAATTTAGACTCCCAGAACCTGCCCACCATCAGCTCATAAGCCACCCCTGCAACATCCAAAAGTCACCACAAGATGTCACAATTGTGTTTCTTGTAACATCACTTTAACCCTTCGTGTGTTTCCTTGAGTTTGCATGAAGTGAAAATGTGATATAGATGCTTCAATTAATTATTGTTGTTGTTTTTTCTAAATTGTTAAAATTCTTTATTCAATTTATCGTCCCACTTACTAATTTAGGATTATGATTCATCTACATTTTCATAATTTCATAATTAGCTTTTTAATATGTGAATATTTCTCCAGAATTAATATATTAATATCTTACATGAAATGCAGAATAGCGCAAATAGAAGTGTGTGAACATGGTTAATCTCAGATTGCGTGGGTTTATGGTGCTGGAGTCTACGCTTGTATTCAAATCCAACAGGCAACATAATTTTACAAGAATATTCTAATCTTGTACATCGTTGAGTATGGTAGGAAATGTGTATTTTGAATTGTGGCAATCAATCAGGGGTTTGTTAGATCATGAACTGATTGATTTCTTGACTTCATTCATTTACTGTGTTGTGAGGAGTGTGTTGACAGAATAGGTTTCCAGTTGACTGGAGCTGGAGCAAGGAGGTTGTATAATAACTGGAGGATGAACGGGGAAATGGCCGCACATTCACTTGAAGGAAAGCTGCTCGCCCAGCGCATGAAGCAAAAAATGTTTTTTACTTCCTGGTTTTACTTCCCGAATACGGCCCAACGGACATGCGCAGTAGTGTCTGCTTACGTATTCCCGCACGCCCACGAGTGAGCCCAGAAGCCAGACGTAGCCAGATGTGACGTCACACACAAAAAAACAAGGTTTGATTTTTAGAGAAATCGGCCTTGATGGTTAAAAAATACATAATTCAAAGAGTGTTTTAATGTATTATGTGGTGTTGTAGGTATCTTCTGAACAGTTTTAGAGGACTGTCTTTTACAATGGCCGTCTTAGGCTGCAGTACCACCGTTGGCCACCATGTCAAATTTGCTTCAAGGCTGAAACCTGACAAGTGCGGATCAGAAAGTGAAACTGCGCTTGCGCCAATGCAATGGCAACCAGAGCAAAAACGTTGCCAACGTAACTCGTTGCGCAGCAGTTAAAATTTCATCGTAGCCTTCTTTTGATAGCGTATATATCTACATTAATAACCAATATTCGATATCAAACGTTCTATTAATGTTAAGGACATCGACCCCAGTTGGTGGCGTGGATAAGAACCGTCTCTAAAGGACTGAGGTGAAGTGAGGTTGGAAGCTGGATAGCTCAGTCATGTTGCCACTCTATCGCTCTATCGCTATACTTTCCAGAATCGTAGCTGAACCTTAGCAGTTGTATAGCATGTTATTTTGCAGAGTACTTTGCAATGTTATCTAGTGTAGACTTGCGATGCATTCTGCAGGTATTGGCGCGACTTTTCTGACAAGTTCACCGAATATTGTAGCAACTACTACTGCCAACTGCTTAAGAGTAAAACCACTAAAAGAAAATGATTGTTATGTAAAACTAACATAACATAACAAAATGCAGGTAAACTACAGCCAAATTTGAAGCTATTTTACCTGGATCTGGAATACAATGAGAACATGTAGCTATGACTGTAAGAATATATCAGTCCATAACTTAGGCCACAGTATAATGGCAAATAAGCACAAATGAATGAGCAAAAATAAACACATGTCTAAATCTAATGGGTTATTTTGAAAAATGTTCTGCTACCTGTCTTGCCTCCCTTTTCCATGGCAATTGAACCTGACTCAATAGTACAGAGGAAATGCTAAATAAGACTATTGGCACTCTACTATCTTAACTGTTGCCTATACATGAGAGATCCTGTGCAAAATCAACAGCTCTTGTTGTGTTTATATCACACAATCTGGGTAAAATCCTTTTTCTGCCGCACGCTAGAGTGAAGTTCTCATCTCACTTGCCAGACTCCCAGTGGATCTCCCAATCACTCAATGTACTTCTTATTCCACAGTCTATATATTGTGTAATGTATGTTATGTCTGTTACCTCTTAATTTATTGTGTTGTCAGGTGTGTGCCTTTCTTGCAAACAATTTCATCACCAGGGACAATAAAGTCAACTTGAACATGACGTTTTGTTGAATTATTTAATTCACCTAATTAAATTACAAGTAATTTAAAGGGCTAGAGTATGTTTGTACACTGACAGGCAAATTATTTTTTTTCTCCAACAGCCATGGAATTTCTTCCAGTACTTGAACCTCAGGACAAACCAAGAGAAGGAATATGGTAAAGAAGTTCAGGCTGATTTATGTTACCTTGCAGATACCTTTTTCGGATTTGTATTGAGATTATATTGCTGTCCACAGGTATTCCTTGATACCCACAGGAGGTGGCCCAGGTGTTAGTGTGGGCCATACTTGTACCTACACCCCCTCTGGAGATGAAGGCAAAGGAAAAATCCTTATTGTTGGAGGAGCCAACCCAAATGGCAGCTTCTCTCAATCTCATGTCATAAATCTAGGTACAAACAAAGTTGTCCTCCAGGGTTCTGATATGTACATAACCCTACAAGATGACTTAGCATATTGATATAAGGAAATTCAAAATTGTACAACAAAATTTCCCTCACCCTTGTATCACCTTCTAACGTGTCACACAGCACAATGTTAGCAAGACAATTTTCTGTTCTGTTTCTGTTCCCTACTTGGCAGTGAAGGTCTTCTGATTCTATTTACTCTGACATCATAGCAGTTTATCCTTTTGGGTTCCATCAGATCAACATGAATGGGACATGTCAGAGTGGGAGGGCTTTGAGGCCAGGTATGAACACTGCAGTTTCGTGCCAGAGAGCTACCCACAGAATCTGTGGGTGTTTGGTGGGGCGCAGCAGAGTGGCAATCGCAATTGCATCCAAAACCTACAACTAACGGGTAAATCCCAATTTAAGTTTGTGTAGTTTTTCATTTGTTTCTTTCATATAGAGTAAGCCTAGTTGGGTAATCAAAAATACATCAGTTCAGATGAATAGGCTGTTCACCTGCCAGCTCCATTTGATGTTTAACTGTCACTAATATGGTTGTGGTGTTATGACCATGTTACAGATTGCTTGTACATCATACAACAATAGAATGTTTTTCATTCACTCAACAGAATATGATAAATGGGATTCATTGTCCATTTTGTGCCTGTGTATATTTGCATAGACGGTGGGTCACGGTGGAGGAATGTATTGGTGAATGGGAAGCCCCCTAGTCCCAGGACATACCATACCAACTCAGCTTTCATAGGGGACAGATTATATGTCTTTTCTGGCGGGGAAGCAGGGGCTGCACCTGTCTCAGACTCCAAACTTCATGTCTTCGATGCAGGTCAGTGCTGAATAATCCAATTGTTTGACAAAGATTTTTGATAGCATGAACATGTATTATAGAACAATTGGCTACCTTGACTTCCATTCATGAAAGGTTAAAATGTTTCAAGCTTAACTGATTGCAGCAATATTGGTGGAATATTTTCACTTTCTAACACAGGCATTCTGGATATGTATACATGTATATCTCAATATATATACTTCTCTACAGAAACATATGTGCTATGAATGGCAACCCTTAACAAAACAATATAGTATTAATTGTATACAGCTGTGTCTGTGTTTACAAACACCAAAAGGGCTTATAAATGTATGTGCCCTAAAGAAGTGAAAATGTTCCACCAAAATGAAAAATCCCTTTTAAAAGGATATTCTGTTTTCTTCCGCAGTTGACTTTCATATGCCATTTGACAGCAACAACCAACTTTCTGAATTTATAGCTCTTTAAGTGTATGCCTTCACTCTATGTCCAGTGTCTTCCTCGTGGTCCCAGCCAGAAACACAAGGCAAACATCCCCCTGCCAGACATGGCCACGTCATAGTAGCTGTGGAGTCAAGGATCTACATTCACGGAGGCATGGCCAGAGAGAAATTTCACAATGACATGTACTCGTTGGACACCAGTAAGCCTGAACCCTCCTGGATCACATGCAAAAGATCAAAGCCCTGCTATTTGCTAGTTGCCTTGCATTTCTCTGAACCATCACATTGGATAGGAATTAGAGCCTTAGACCTTGTCAGTTATCAGAAGAAGGCTTTGGAGATTACTGTATTGTACATTGCTTTCTTTTAAAGTCATCTTACTGTTGGTGTATTATTTAAAAGGTAGCATGAAGTGGGAGAAGGTACAGGCCAAAGGAGATGTCCCTCCAGGAGTGGCGGCCCACTCAGCTGTGGCACTAGGCAAGAACATCTACATCTTTGGAGGGATGAATGCAGATGGAGCCAGCAACTCTATGTATAGATTTCACACTGGTACGGTCATTGTTAGATTTAAATTTGGTTTTATGTCTTAGCACTTACCGTTGATACCTTCTATTAACTGCTCAGTTTTGTAATGGTGTATGCTGTTGAGAAGCATTAATTTCACATCTGAAATCCAATCACTAAATATGTACTGTTCATTTATAGGTCAAAAATGTATCAAGACCCCTTAACTTTTTTTTGTAGAAATGTATTGTATCTTTAATTGAACCCATGTTTTTTTGCAGACAAAAGGAAATGGATTCTGATGAAATTCAAAGGGGATATGCCTCCCAACCGTTTGGACCACTCAATGTGTTTACTGCCTTGGAAGGTGCGGGTTGAAGGAACTGAAAATGTGGCCTCAGCCCAGGGGTCAACTACCACAGAAACACTACAGCTAGCCTTTATATTTGGGGGGATGGACACCCAGGGAGTCATACATAATGACTGTGTTGTGACTGTGATTAAGTGATGTCTACTTTATATGCCTGAATTATCTGAATGCTGTCATCTCTAATGGTTGTAATAAAAAAAATTAAAGTAATGTAGTGTTATTACTTGGTTGTTGTATTGCATAATTTGAAATACAAAGTGCTTAAATAATATCTGGATTCGGGAGTTCTACTCTAGTTTGAGATACAATTAGCTAATTAACTAATTTTATCACACCATTTGATTAATAGATTGCAGAATATATTACACCATCTAGATATTCTAGAGCCATGTATAAAGTAGAGTGATCTATACCCTGAAATGTAAAGTAGGCAAAGGAAAACATCAAATTTTATAACAAACATTTATTTCAATGTCTTTCCAGTAGAAAGGCTTTTCTACAATGACCAGATTCAATAAATAACTTGTTTACATTTCCTGTGGACATGTCAAGCCCTTGCACCCACAGAAGCCCCGTGAATGACCCACAGAACCCACCCCATTAAGCTCCGTACCCCTAAAGAACCCTTTTAGGACTGCCTGAGAACAGCAGCAGCAAGCCTCGAATCCGGGCTGACAAATATCTCCACCTTACAGCGAAGAGAACACCCCTCACACATTGAAATTGATTTCAAAAATGTCTTTCCAGAAGATTCAACATGGTCGCTTTTTATCGCTACCCCTTCCCAAACATTCCTCTCACCATTTGAGTCCAATCAGTCCATTATGTACATCTAGGTGCCACTACCAGAGAGGCAAGGGGTGATGGAGAGAACCGAGTTTACCTCTACCTGCCTACAACTCGTCCTTCTCATCCTGCTCACCCTCTCCACCCTCAGGTGGGGGTGCACCAGCACTACCATAAAGCTTGCTGACAATGGGTTGCACCACCTCCTCCAGCTCTTTCTTCTTGGCCTGGAAGTCTTCCAGCTCGGCATCCTGGTGGGACTCCATCCACTCAATCTTCTCTTCCACTGCCTTCTCGATGGCTTCCTTGTCCTCATCAGACAGCTTGCCACCAAGCTTCTCCTTGTCGCCTATCTGGTTCTTCAGAGAGTAGGCATAGCTCTCCAACTCGTTGCGGGCATCAATGCGTTCCTTCAGCTTCTTGTCCTCATCAGCAAATCGCTCGGCATCATTAACCATGCGCTCTATGTCCTCAGGTGTCAGGCGGTTCTGGTCGTTGGTGATGGTGATCTTGTTCTTGTTGCCTGTGCCTTTGTCCTCAGCAGTTACACGCAGGATACCATTGACATCAATCTCAAAGGTAACCTCAATCTGGGGTACACCACGTGGGGCAGGAGGGATGCCAGTCAGGTCAAAGGTGCCCAGTAGGTGGTTGTCTTTGGTCAGGGGACGCTCACCTGAAGGAGACGGTAAAATTTAAAACCAGAGCTAAAGTTGTGACTCATTACTTTTGCTAAAGCTATATTCATCGATTACAACGGCATCTAATATGTCTGTATTTCGACTAAGAAGTGTTCTCTTACCCTCATAGACCTTGATGGTAACAGTAGGTTGGTTGTCAGAGGCAGTAGAAAAGATCTGGGATTTCTTGGTGGGCACCACAGTGTTCCTGGGGATCAGCTTGGTCATTACTCCTCCCACAGTCTCAATACCAAGGGTCAGGGGGCACACATCAAGAAGAACCAAGTCACCTGTAAGAGAAAAAAAACAAAAAAAAAAAACACCTGTTAGTCTTGTATTCCACTACTTCAATGTAGTGGCATAGATGTATCGCAAACTGGATTCTCTCAGGATTATGACTTACCAGTGTCCTCCTCTCCGGACAGCACTCCAGCCTGAACAGCAGCTCCGTAGGCTACAGCTTCATCTGGGTTGATGCCCCTGGAGGGCTCTTTGCCGTTAAAGAACTCCTTCACCAGCTGCTGGATTTTGGGGATACGGGTGGAGCCTCCAACCAGGACAATCTCATCGATGTCAGGCTTCTTCAGGTCAGCATCTTCCAGCACCTTCTGTACAGGCTTCATGGTGGAACGGAACAGGTCCTGGTAGAGAAAATGCCAAAGGCTTGGTGAGTGAAATGTTCTATAAACCATGAAAGTTTTTCAGGTGGGCTATAGTTCTATAGTATATACTATAGGCTATAGTTGCCAACTTACCATGTTGAGCTCCTCAAACTTGGCGCGGGTCAGAGTCTCAGAGAAGTCTTCTCCCTCAAAGAAGGACTCAATCTCAATGCGGGCCTGGTGCTGGGCAGACAGGGCTCTCTTGGCCTTCTCAACCTCACGACGCAGCTTCTGCACAGCACGGTTGTCCTTGCGCACGTCCTTGCCAGTCTTCTTCTTGTACAGCTTGATGAAGTGCTCCATGACACGTTGGTCAAAGTCTTCACCTCCCAGGTGAGTGTCACCATTGGTGGCCACCACCTCGAACACACCATTGTCGATGGTGAGGAGGGAGACATCGAAGGTGCCACCACCAAGATCGAACACAAGGATGTTCTTCTCACCGTCCTTCTTGTCAAGGCCATAGGCGATGGCAGCAGCAGTTCTGGATATGAGTGAAATATTTTAGATATTTATAAAAAATGTTTCAAGTCTGCCTTCAAATCACAATGGATGATTAAACATTGTAATAAGACACGTACGGCTCATTTATGATTCTCATGACATTCAGACCAGCGATGACTCCGGCATCCTTGGTTGCCTGACGCTGGGCATCATTGAAGTAGGCAGGGACAGTGACCACAGCATGTGTGACCTGAGGGAATAAGAGGAAAATTAGATTTAAGAACACGTCAAATACTGTACTTTTTCAGCACCTATATGATTTCAATATGTATACAAATGTCTGTACCTTCTTGCCCAGGTAAGCCTCAGCAGTCTCCTTCATCTTAGTCAGCACCATGGCAGAGATCTCCTCAGGAGCAAAAGTCTTCATCTGACCACCACCAATGTCAACCTGGATATGGGGCTTGCTCTTTTTCTCAATGACCTAGACATCAAGGAATATCCACTTGATAATTTGCCTCTTAAACATTTTATGAACCATTTTTTGGCCCTACAACCATACATTTAACTCAATACTGTCAAAGTCTGGTGTATCATGAGTTAGATACCTTGAAGGGCAGGTACTTGATGTCCTGTTGTACTGATGAGTCAGCCCAGGCACGGCCAATCAACCGCTTGGCGTCAAAGACTGTGTTCTCAGGGTTGGAGGTCAGCTGGTTCTTTGCAGCATCACCAATCAGACGCTCACCCTCAGCGGTGAATGCCACATAGGATGGAGTGATACGGTTTCCCTGGTCATTGGCAATGATCTCCACACGGCCATTCTTGAACACTCCAACACTAGGAGAGATTTTAAGATTTACCATTAATAAAAAAACATTACACAGTTAACACAGTGTATCACGTAGTTCCATTGTGAAACCATTTAATTTTTACAGCTAAAGAAACAGACACCATTAACTCTTACCATGAGTAGGTGGTCCCCAGGTCGATTCCAACCACGGTTCCCACGTTCTCTTTCTTGTCGTCGTCATCGGCAAACACGGTGCCGGCGACTAGCAATACCACGCACAGCAGCTTCATCTTTACTTGTGTTGTCCTCAAATGTATGAAGAAGTCTGTGGAACACCAAGCAACGTCAAATGTCAAGACATGTGGCACTGCGTTCTTGACCTATGATTTCTTTGGCTACGTGGATATGCTGGTTAGTAATGACTATTGCATGTTCTGTAAATCATAATCATGCCAACTCGTCTGCTCTGATACGTGGATACATGGAAGAAGACGTTACCCTGGCCAAAGGTCGTTGAACAGAAAATGCCAAATCTATCTAAGTGATTGAAGAACGGATGTAGATGGGGTGGAGCCCCACAATTTCGTCTAACGATGAACATCATCGGTTTTTCATCCGCCGGTAGCTAGCTAGCAGCGTTAGCGTCCAAGGTAAGAACGGACGAGTGGATGTTGCGTTTTAAAAATATGTTCGCTGGCAAAGCATATCTCATCACAAATCTACACTTATTACCTATCACACTGATTATCCAGCTGACGCTAATAAATAGCTAGGATGAGCGTAACTGTGGTTATTCTCTAACGTTAGCTTAGCTTGTTGGCTGTAGCACACGTTTACCCACTGGACGACTTTGATATTTAATCAGAAAAATGCATGCTCATAATAATATTCATAAATGTCTTGTATGTCCACATACCTTCACAACAAACAGTGAATCTTCGCCTCGGCGTTAGTCTCAATTGAAGTAAGTCACTTTGCGGTGTGTATCTCTGTCTTCTCTGTTTTCAACGTGAGTGTAAAAAGTGATGTTGAATGAATGGTGTTCTCAGTATATAAGCCGTTACTTGTTCCCCGTCGTGGAGGCCTGTGATTGGCTGGACAGCAACTCGTTGGAAGGTGCTCATTGGTGACATCCAGCATGCTGGCCGCCGCTGATTTGCACACGTTTGGTCAAGTCAACGTCATGAGTCATACCTTACTGTATCATTGCTGATAGGCTATCTGTCAAGTAGATCAAATTCATAAATATAGTAGTTGATGCAATGAAATGTCATTGTTTTTGAGGGGGCATTTTTGCATTCTTACATTTGTGGTTAATGCTTCTTTTCTTGTTGCCCAGTAGGGCATAATTTAGATCAACAATCACCTTTATGTCAGCATAGTTTTAGGGTATTTGTAAACATGTAATTATTATAGGTAGCGATGACTCATCACAATGAGTAAGAAACACCCCATATCTGTCTCTATGTGAGTAACTAAAAGGAAAAGTTACACCAGCTAAACTATATTGTGTGTTAGTTACATCAGAGAGCGTACAGTCCCCACCTCCCTCAATTGGCTTAATGAGACAGCTTCTATAAAATGAAACAGGCCTGCAATATTCTAACTATACAATATTAACATGACCCCTCTTCAGCCTTTTCAGATATTGTTTTGTGTGGTGTGTATAACTATATTATATGCAATCTTGTACACTATGAACCTAATGTAAAACATAGAATATCTAACAAATGTAGTATGCAAATAAATGTCTTTATCAAACCTAACATGTTTCTAACTTGCAATTTTCTGATATTTTAGCCTATCTTAAATCTCTAAATAGATCAAGGTGAGGTACCTGGTTGCCTATATTGTCCTGCTCATGTCTCTGGTTTAGGCTTGTACAGCCAGCAGTGTCTTCGTAAATATAGTCTTTGCATAAACTAATGTAAGTGAAACACCACAGTTAGTAAGAATATTTTAACAGTGGTGTTTTTCTTGCCAGTGGATATTAGGGAAGCATAACGCATAGTCATCATTAGTGCTTGTAGCCTATGGGGTTACCTATGTAAACACCAGACCAGGCTCAGAAAGGAAGAATAAATACTTTTAAATGTATCTTGCTACAAATAAGAAACATTTCTTTCTGTTTAACTTGCAAAATATTGTTGAGTGAAGTGAGTGCAATAGGTTATTCATTAACATACATATTGTTGCATATTCCAGAGAGTGCTGAACATTCATGAACAGAGGAAATACTATCCACCATCTCATCTCACATTAGAAATGGACAAAAAAGAAAATAATATGAGATTGGGAGGCTGAAAAAACTGTAAAATTCCAGTATCAGTTACCAAAGATGAAATGTGTAAATCACAGTCCAATTTGTGTTTTAAAAACTTGATGTCTGTTTCATCGTGAATCTGAACAATGTACAACATTATGGCATGTGGCAAAACAAGTGAGGGGTCCAGGATGGAATGTTCTGGAGATCAGCTCTCTATTGTTCCTCAGCTAGGAGAAACTGTGACATAGCCTGTTGGAAGAGATGGCTAGAAATGAATCCCCAAGAGAAAGATGAGGGAGTGGCATTTGAATCACAATCCACTTTTGTGCATTTTGACTGTATTACAATTACTATACATTATACTGCATTTTGTTGCTGGACCTTTCAGTCAAAACCAACTTTATTACGTTTTTCTTTTTACCTCGTCATACTGACATGTTCTAAGATATGTACATGTTGGACAAGTGCAGCCATTAACACAAACTTTAAAGCAAGGACAATTTGACAGTAACATAACATGTAGATGTCCATAAGGTACAAAGACACTACTAATGAAAATCACTGACACGTTTACACAAAATAATTGAAAAAGCACAAGTATACAAACAGATAAATACAAATCAAGTGGTATTATATGATAAGGGGAGACTGCAAATACGAAAGTTGTTATATAGTATCAGAGCTGGTGCCATAGTTCAATGTGCAGTTATAATATATTAAGTAGACTATTCACATGGTGATCTGTATCAGGAAATGGAGCAGACCTCGACCTTTTTACACTTCTTACTTTGTGCAGTCGAGCAGTGGTGTTTTCCAAGGAAAAGGATGGACCTCTTCCTGTACTAGTGAAAATCAAAATGCCTAGAGGGAGATGTGCTTCTCATACCTTTTGAACAATGAGTAGGCATTCATGTAAAATAGATGGCGTCTCTGTTGTTCCATCAGCACAGCTTTAAGCCAACATGCATCGCCACTTTTGCAGCCATTCTGCTATAGCCTATTCCGTCATAAGCCTGTAGTCGGCTGCACAAATCAGAAGTAATATAATAACATGAGAGTCAATCTTGACTCTGAAGCTGCCCTGGTCCTTGCTGATGGCACAGTGATTTATGGGATAAATCTATACACTATATTTAAACTTTGAAACTTAGAACCAATGTTATTAATGCACTTATTTGTGCTTTTACCAGCATTGTATCAGTGTGTTGGATTTAGCCAACGTAATTTAGAATGAGTAATACTAAATTCTCATATACACAAAAAAAAGAATCTAGAAAGACATTACGTCTCCTTTAGGTTAGGTTAGATTAGATTACACTGACCCTCTGGGAAATTAGAGTGCTGCAGCAGCAAATAATTATGGTATACACAAGCATTAGACAAGTATTGGGCAATAAGATAAAACAACTAGGGGTACTAGATAATACAAAATATTCAAACTACTACAGTAAATAAATAAAGAAATGAGAATGCATCAACCCAATATGGGGGAACCAATATCGAGATATGCAGTATGCATTGTGCCTATAAATGTGAACATTTCTATGAAAGTATACATTATGACTATTCAAATTCCAGGCAGAAGACGAAATATTATACTAACAAAATACATGCAGTACATGCAGATGTACATTGTAAGTAATGCTAAGTATTTAATTACTTTAATTTAATGGTTTATTATTTAATTTAAACCTTAATGGTTAAGTAATGGCTAAGTACTTAGTAATAAGTAATAATTATATCTTGAGTGTTGCTTTGGTTATTTTTTGCTGAAAAAAGTATTGTTTTTCCAAAAAAGAAATATTACCCATTTAGTTCTAATTTTAAAAAATGTGCACGGCCCAACAACCTGTTGTGTTTTTGTGTGACTAACAACACAACAATACTCTCTTACCTTCCCATGTCCATCTCTCAGTTTGGCTGTTGCCAATTCAGTCAAGTCTTCAGTGAACGAAAAAGGCTCGATGCAGCTCCACATGGTGGTAGTTAGGTAGATAAACTGACAACCACTGAATGGGACGTGAACTTGAGGTAATTTCAGTGTTTTCAGTTGAACAAATGAACATAAGCACCCTCTAATGGGTAGAAAATATTACATATTTCAGCTTTAATAAAAATCATCCCTTGTGCTATTGAAGTAGAGTGAGCGCCTAGAGATAAATGGCATTGGATGTTAGTAGGAAAATGAGTGTGTTGGTGAGAATGGGTATGCCTTTGGGGTTATCAACTTAGTAACTCCAATTACAGATGATTCAGATGATTCAGATGATCACAGATAGAGTAACTAAATCCTACACCACTTTTGTGGGTTTGCTGCCATCTCATGGTGACATAGGGTTACCTCATTTTCAATGGATGCCAATGTCTAGGGGTCAAGATCAGCCAACAGCAGATTGCAATTGCAACAGCATGCTTTTAAGCATTAGATGGCAGCAAATGCACGAAAGTAAATTAATATTAAGAGATAAACTAGTCCTCTACATCGACCTCAAATCAAATCAGCCTGCATATTGTATAGAAATAAGACAGGACTTTTAACATTTATCAAAAGATACAATAGCCAAAATTCTTATGTTGATTTTTTGAAGGCTAGGCAATCTAAAAAACTAAAAACTAAAATAATACAGCCTCCCACATTGACTACATGTAAGTTTGTAGGCTACCATGATTGCAAATGGGCAAATATCTACAAGAAATTGACTTTTTACAGGGCAGTAATAAAAAAATCTGATCAGAATGATCCGGTCAGAAATCAAAGCTTTTTAATTCAGGTAACAGTTAATGGAGACGTATTGAGAAGCCCGTCCATAACGTCAAACATTCAGCCTTGATTGGATGAGCCGCCCAAAATAAGTATGATGATGTACAGATGTAGGCTACTTCAACTCTGAATTATGAATACATTTCCCCATATATTTTGAGACATCTTAACAATTTATACACATGTACGGAGCCCCCCAGGGGTCAGATGAGAATATTTTGATAAATCTTTGCTGAAATTATAAATCGTTCCCTCGAATCGTGCCCCGGATAATTTGTGCCCCCGAATTAGTAAACTAAAGACAACAGTTGCTGCCTCTGGCGGCAGAGAGCTGCATGACATCACACCCCAAACTGATGACGTGTTCGGTTCGTCGAGCAGACGAGCAGGATGGCCGACCAGAGCAGGCAAATCAAACTCGCTGCAGCTAAGAAAAAGGTAAACTATTTCAAAAGAAAGTGGGCAAAAGACCATGGTAAACACTGGACATAGCTATGTCCTGTGGGTTTGCGTTGTCAGCGGTTTCTTTTTTTCACAAAGGAGGGTGTTGTCATTACACGTCCTCCGACCTCTCAGCTGTCGTCCCTCCCGATTCTCATTCTCCTCGTACGGCGTCAGACAAGCAGGATAGACCGGGGCTTGTCGTGGGCCTCGATTGACACCATTACTTGCGAGATTATCTTGGCTATTTATAGTTCGTAGAAGCATTTATAGCTGCCAACTTCGATTAGTTAGCCAGTGGTCTACCTACTATGTTTATCCAACGGTCTCTCGTGTGTGTCAAGCTAGATTTGATTATTACTAGCTAACTATTGCAAGTTAGCGAGCTAGCCAATGGATAATTGGCATGCTAACGGCTTTTGCGGCTATCCAGCTAGCGTGTTTTTTTAAAGAATGCTAGACAAGAGTTAGCCTGTGTTGTAGCATATATGGGGAATGGCACTATTCACTAATGGAAAGTCCAGTATGTACCAAATTAAGTCAACAAATAGCCCTTTGACGGGAAGCTTTGCAGCAAAGTTAGCTGGATAAGATGATGGGGTATGTTTTGACAGCTGACACCCCTCTTCCTTTTTCCGTCCCTGTCCTGTGTACTCCTGCTATGTGTGTGTGTGTGTGTGTGTGTGTGTGTGTGGCTGGCCACCAAGAATGATGGCCTTATCGATTGTAAATGTCATCTAATCATACATGAGGTGACTCGTCAGCAATTGGCATTACCCTTAAACCTTCGTGAATTGGTAGTATTGGTAACACGAGAGGGGAGTGCCCCCTCTTCACCCGTGACAGCTGTCATGACATGGTCTGCACCAGACAGGAGGGAAGTGTGTTTGAAAAAATTATCTTGGAGAGATTATGAACACGCAAGGCATTGTCTTCCAATTAAGTGATACTCGTAAACAATAACTAGTAAGGGGTAGCCACGCATTCCAACCTATATTAGACAGCTGGATCCCCTGAATAGTTCTTGTATTGCCAAAGAGGAAATTATGCCTCGGTGCTTCAGCTGTTAGCAAATTAACATCTGATGTACTTAGCCTGACAAGAGCCTTCAGCAGCTAAAGACCACTCACTTCTCTTGCGTATTTCTCTTCTGTGATGCTCAGCTGAAGGAGTTTCAGCAGAAGAGCTCCCCTGTCAGTGGGGTAGGTGAAAAAGGAGGTGGAGCAGGGGCCAAAAAGAAACGGAAGGTTAAGGGAGGGAGCCAACCTGATGTGCCCTCCGCAGACAGAAACTCTCCAGACAACGTGAGTCTCTCCCCTTCTTTGTGGTTGTTTGTCTCCCACTTGATGGTTTACCTGTCTGCCAATTAGCAACCTGTCTATCTTTTTTGTCTGTCTTTGTCCTGTCTAGCCATCTATATTGTGTAGATCCTGATGAAATTAATTTTAATATTTCCCAAATTCTGTTTAATTTGTCATTTTCTTTTTTCCCACTAAATGTTGATGGTTGATTACCTTAATACCAGTTTTATATATCTACTGCTTACAGTAGGCACACATCAAGTTTACCTTTTAGCATTTATTATTTTCTTTTTTTCATCATTGTGGACACTGACAATGTGTGACTGATAGTTCTTGAATTTATTTTTTGATTGAAGCGTAACATAGGCCCAAACATTTCATATATCAGTCAGATTAGAGGCAGTATCAGGATAGTGGCATCCCTGTCACTGAGGGGACAGACGTTATCACTGAAACACACAAGACCTGTATTGCAGAGAGCTCTGGTAGCGAAGGAAGGAAAAGATCAACTGATCAGGCACCCACAGTGAGATGGTCTTAACACTGATTTAGTGCAAAATAGACTAAAAGAATAAACTACATAATATACTATATCAATGTACTACAACGGCATCTATCACAACAACTCTACACCAAGGAAGAGAGTTGTAGTCAAGCAACAAACCAGGAACTAGAAAATCACCTACAAAGACACACAGTAACAGAGCAAGGCATTGGGAGCTAGGGCTTCCTTGAGATATTCCATAAATCGAAAAGCCAGAATAAAACACCCAATGGAGCTTAGCCCACCGAATTGGAAAAAGGTGTAAAATGCAGTAAGAGATGAAAGAATGGTGTAATCCCCAGGGGCCACTGGACTACCCTAGAGTCTTTAGCCATAAGTACATTTCTGCACATATGGCACCTCTGTTTAGAAGGAAAGATTTTCTTTAGTGTAATAGCACAGAGGTTTACAGAGCACTCAGATAGATGGATAGACCGATTCTTTATTGCCCCTCTAGGAGAAATTTGTTGCCACAGTCTACAGTACATTGCCTCATAAATACAATAAGATATACATACATCTATGAACATAAATACACCCACACAAGATACATTCACCCATGCCTATACACATATAGTACATCCATACGAGATAAGATATCCATAAGATAAAAATGACTACTTGGTGCAGAAGTGCAAAAGGCAGGAACACCAGGCTCAGTGTATTGAGAACAAAGGCATTTTCAACAATATCAGTGAAGCCTGTCAAAGGATGGTATTAAGTGAACCTAGCAGCCAAAGACCAGATTCAGGGGTATTAGATTCATAGATGGGGGAACCTATGATATGCTGTGCCTTTGTGTATCATCCAAAACAGAAATCAATTCTTAAGCCATACAGAAAAAGAACCCTATGCATTACATTGGCTTTGTACACTAAGGTGAACAGGTCAGCAAATAATTATTGGGTTGGCAGGGGTTACGGCAGCATGGGAATGACCAAGAATTAGGAAATGTCAGCAGACGTAGGCCAGCAACGAACAGTCATGCCAGAGATAGTGAAGATCAGCCATAAGACCTGATCTGGTATTGTCGGCCAATAATCAGTCTGGAAAGGAATGCTGTTCAACGCTCAATTGTGCTGAACAGCAACAGTACACTGTGGATTTGTAGCCAGATCAAAATCCAGTACCAGTTTATTCAGGGAGTTAGGGATTCTTGGTCATGTATTACGGCAGGCCACAAAGGCAGCTTTGGAAGCACGTAAAAAGTGTATGCCATGGCCCTGACTTGAAAGACTGAAAACCAGTTCGAGTCCAAAATATGTTAATTAATCTCATTAGCAATATTAAAGTTTCTGCATCACAATGGCATTGCCGTGGCATCAGAAGTACATTATCATACACCATTCTTGATTCTTGGTATCATTGTTTCACGTAGTCTGTTGTTTGTTGGACGGTTTTAAGTGTTCCATTAGTCTCTGATTAACACACCCAAATCTCTATAATGGTAAATGTCATGATAGAAATTATTCAAATTAACACAGTTTACTATTTTACAACAATTTCCTTACCCCTCATGATTCGGTGGTTGTAGGAATTGTGAAACCCAGATTCTATGATTCCATCCAGTCGGGAATGCAGTAGGGAAACGTACCTTATTTCACCAATCCAACAATGCCACAGTGAGAGGGATGGGGTTAGAGGATTGCCCTGCGTGAGGCAAATGTTAACCTAAATTAAACCCCCTTTCATCCTTAGTAATAACAGGCCAGCTAACGTGATTCACCCAATGTACTCGGTTGCATATCACATTCTTGGCAGGCTACTGCACCCCAAACATGTTGTTGTGCATTGACTTAATGATATAATAATGTAATTTGGATCAAAAAATATTTTTTAACGACTTAATTTCGTTTAATCAAAATTGTTAGCTGTTTTGTAGCCCTGACCTCATGTCACTCGTTTTCTCTTTATGTCCCAGAAAAAGCCATGGTTAATTGCAGTTAAAGCTGATAAATGGCTACCACAGACAGTGTAATGTTTCGTCACTCAAAGCCAAATATACGTACCCCATACTAAGAACATGACTTAAGACCTTTTCCAATCCATTAAATCAACCAATGAATACTTATTTTTTTAAAAGTCATGTTTTTAAACTGTCGAACCAGAAGATACTATGCTTGCTACAATCTTCAGTTCAGGTGAGCAGCTGAACACTGGATGAGGAATGTGCACTCACTGAAGACAAAAATAGGCCCTTGTGAATGATATTCCTAACTGATTTAATTGAATTGGGATGAAATAACTGCAGTTTCTTGTGTGAATTCTGAATCCATTGCAGAAATAGTATGTCCTCAAAATAAACAGAGATTGAATGATTCAAGCAGCCTTAGTTTGTGGAATTTGTTCAGTGCGGTGGAGAAACTTTCACAGGAAAACCCCTTGATGAGTGGCATACCAATCTTTACTGTCTTCTTGGACCCAGCATAATGATCTTAGGCGTTCCCCTTTCCAAACCCTCTCCTCTTTCCAAATCCATCCTCTCCAGAATCCTCTTAGCACCTGTCTCTATGGGCCTGTCTTTCTGTCTCTATGTGCCTGTCTTTCTGTCTCTGGTTGTCACTTTCTTACTCAATCACTCACTCCCCTTTCACACGTGTTCTGCACTCCCACCCCTGTCTCTTCTTTCCTGTAGTTTGACAGTTTTCTGAAAGCACTTAGTCAGACCAATGGAGTAGTCCTGCCTCCATATGGCGACAGTCAGGTGAGCCGCTTCTCTCCCTCCTTTTGTCTTGCCTGCTCTTTTTTACTCTCTTCCTCTCTATCGGCACCCCCCCCCCC
>OMKK01008830.1:12087-26184 GCA_900302305.1 Polymixia japonica | reverse complement strand
CCCGCCCCCCCCCCCGCCAAAAAATTCTCCCACAAGTCTATATGCTATAAATGTGTGAGTACATACATGTCTAGTATGGGTGGCGCCAGAGGGAATCAAACCCCTTACCCCGGTAATGTCGGTGCACTAAATTGGCATCTTTCGACAGTTGCGCCACTGTCACATCCACTCGCCAATCCCAACTGTTCATCACCAGTAACGTGGTGATTCATTGGCTGACGAAGAATAAGAAGATGCATAGATTGCGCGTTGAAAGGATTCCCTTTTGTAAATGGCTTGCTTGTAGACGAGCACGACCTCTCGGTGGGGGTGGGGGGGGAATTTATTTCTGTTGCTCATACTGAAGTAAACAGTGTGTGCCCCGGCCAAGCTGTAACGTTAGCACATTGCCGTCCGGGGTCGGTTTCGGGCTCGCTTCCAACACAGTGACGTGGGTTAGGGATTCATCGGCATACCGGAAAGTGAGAGTGGGGGGGACCGAATGACACAACACTGAGTCACAGCCAGTCAGCCAGTACTGCAGGCCGCCGCTGTCTGGAGCCTGCTCTCCTCAGTGGGACCAAAACAAAAAAAAGGGAAAGAACCCCGCACCGTTCCGGTTCACGGCACTGCTGAGAAGATTCCACTTGACGCCTCTCGTTTGTAATAAACCCCACAAGCAGTGTGAAACTTTCCGGTTTAGGGGCAGTCGCCAGTGCTGTTGCCCTTACTCCCGCCGTCACGGCAGCTCTAGCATAATTCAGCTCTAGCTCGGCCGGCGTGCTTTAGATTCACGCTAGGAGTAGTACAGGGGGAGATTTGTGAATGCTGTGGACTCGCTGAAAAGGTCAAAAGTGGAGGGTGTGTGTGTGTCTGTGTGTCTGTGTGTTCACTGTGCTCATTGGTATACAGTGAGCCCCCATAAGCAGTGTTTGGATAGTCACATTGTTTGATGATTCTGCTCCATACTCTCATTACTTTGATTATGAAATGACCCCAATACGGATTAAGTGATGAATTTCAGCTTTAATTGAAAGGTATTTTCCACTGTATCGGATGAACACTCCTGCCCTTTTTGTGCACCCGCACCCCTCTTATTTTTAGTTGCTAAAAATATTCAGGCCAACGAATATTATATTCGGTGAAGTACTCGTTTGTATATGTAGTCAAATATGCATGATTTGCAGTGACTTCGAAAAGTCTGCAACCCATAAACCTTGAAGCTGCTATGTGTGAAATTCAGCCTCTACCGCAAAGGGGAATCGTAACAACAAGACGTTACAGTTCAAAACAAGCTGGACTTTTCTCCTCTCCTCTCCGCTCCTCTCCCCTGTCCGTCAAAAACTCTCACGCGATACAGGTGCCCAGGTTCTTGGGAGGAGTTTCTTGTCAGGCCCACGATGTAAACATGGTTTTTGATGAGAGGGAATATCAACGCGCTGGCTGACCTGCGGTGGCAGACACTTGTGAAGATCATATCTCTTCAGATAGCACACAGTCTTTTTATGTTGTTTTATCATAAAATAACAGACATTTTGCACACAGCAGCTTTAATAGGATCTTATTGTCAGTACCTATTTGCCATCGTTTTGCATTTTAATGTGTTGGGGTAAATTACCATAAGTAAACAAGGGTCTGAGTTATAAAACCTGCTTCAAAGTACACAGTTCAATAGGGACATCAACAGGATGAAACAAGCAGCAAAGTCCTTCATGCCAGTGTTGAGAGTCTATAGCAGTGATTCAAAGCTGGACTGATAACTCGCAACCTTGTTTACTTGCTCTCGTTTATATTTTATTTTACTCATTATTCCGTTCTGCCTCAGATGTGTTTGATTGGTGTCTAAAGAACTTTGCCCCATAATTCTGTTGCCACCACGCGACAAATAAAGTTCAGTGGAATCAACTTAGAGGCCTGTGTAGTTTCAGCCTAATCCTCATATAGATACACCGATGAGCAAACGTTCCGTGAAGTAGGTTGAGCATTGGCAAGCAGGATATTGAGAATTCCAAATAAGGTTTTCTTCATCTTTCTCCAGGAGGTGATTTTGGGGACACGGTACAATAAATAATACACATATTTATTTGGTGTAACGCTAAATCATCGGTACATACTGAGAGAAAAGGGCGGAGGAAAACATGTAAAAAATGCGCCAACTCTGGTTTATCTTGTGTAACTGAAAGTAGGTCAAACCAATTCACGCACAGTTGATCATGGAGAATGAAACGCCATTGACTGCGATTTTAGGGACTGTGTTTTTTTGGGGGTTTTTTTTCCTCCTTTTCTGCATATCCCGTCACCACTGAAGCAAGGCGAGCACATACAGTAGGCTACTACAGACACTGCACTTCCCGCATACAGCAAGCTCACTCTTTTAGGCCTTTCATATTGTGCTTGTGCACTTTTAATGTGGCGCTTTGGACGTTTTGTTCCACGGTCCTTCTTTAACGAGGCGCTGCAGGATTCATACACCCTTTCTGTTGCGACGGTAATTCGTCACATTTAATTACACCTTACCCTTATATATTAAACCTTACACTTTATATTTAACCAGCTGCCCAAGGTATTAATTCTCTAGGTTTTCAGTTTAACTTAAAGGAAAATGGGGCTATATGAAGAAATTACAGTCACTGGTACTAGAAAACGTTTGTTCCCGTTTTCTTGCTATTGTTGCCTTTTTATTTTTGCTCGCGTTGGTGTGAAGTGCACATGATGTTCCTACAGTACGGTTGTACCCATATTGTCTAGTACCACTCTCAATTAAGTAAGGAATTATTGGCAATAATGCACCGCGCAAAGGTTGAATGAACAAAATTCGCCGGACTCCAGAAAGAGACCTATGACTCATGTGTTAAGCTCGCCGGCACAGTTTTTCATCCATGTGTAATTGCTCTCTTGTGTTCTCAAGTATCACTTTTACCCCTAATGAATAATCCCAGGTACTGGATGAAAGCCTCGATCAGCTTCAACAGCAAAAATTAAAATGTCCCTTTTGTTCATCTAGACCAGACCACCTGAGCTGCCACGTGAAGCACGTCCATTCCTCAGAAAGACCGTTCAAATGTCAAGTAACGGTAAGAGCCCGTCACTGCTGCTCGCTATTGGCAACTTAAGCTGGACATCTATTTCAGTTAATGTATTCCACCACTTGCAATTCACACACTGCCTTCAACGGGTTTCACACTAACATTTTTAGGCGTCAGCCTCTGAAATGAGCCTTTTGATCATAATGGGTTTAGAATCGGTGTCTGTCCTTGACAAACATGCCCTGCAGTGGTTAATCATACTTTTTGGCCCATTTCCCATGCAGGCTGTACTAGATAAACCCTTCAAGGTGATCCTGGCTTAGGGATTGAAGCTCGGTGGCCCTATAACGGCTAGCAGTGTGCTCTTTTTTAACCCTTTCCCCCATGTGCCTACAGGCCTGTACCTCTGCTTTCGCTACCAAAGACAGACTCCGCTCCCACATGATCCGGCATGAGGGGAAGGTCACCTGTAGCATCTGTGGAAAGATGCTCAGCGCAGCCTATATCACCAGCCATCTAAAGACTCACGGACAGACCAACTTCAACTCCTGTAACAAAGGTATGTCGCTCCATCTCGCCACAGATGCTGCCATCATCATTTAAGGTATATATATATATATGCGTGTAGTTTTCTCTTTGTAAATGGTCACCTTTGGTGAACATCAAAGATTAAACACGCCTTCCTGGATTTACCGTATTTCTAGACAGTAACAAAGTCTGCAATTCTGCCTCAGCCACACCTGTGACCGTTTCCACCCCCATCACCACGGCGATGAACCGGGGCAACTCCACCAACAACCACCCCGTCACCATAGCGGCGCAAATGAACATTACCACCAACACGGTCAACATCACGTCTCCGGTCAGCCTCCAGCACCCGGTCACCATCACCGGGCCCGTCAACATCGCCTCCGTCAACATCCCTGCCACGGCACCCATGAATATCGCCCACCCAGTCGCAATAACCACCCCCATGCCCATGAATATAGCCGGGCCCCTCAACATCGCCATGAGGTCAATGGAAAGCATGCCTTTTTTGTCTCAAGTCTTACCCTCGTCCCCACCCTGGTAAAAGGAAGAGAGCGTTGTAAGGGGCCAGAAAGAAAGGGAAAATGAAGTAAAATGAGTCCTTTACTCGATATTTGCACCGGGAGCCAAGCCCTTTCTCCCCCTAAACCCAGTTTACTTCGCCGAAACCTTGAAGTGAACGTTAACGCGAGCCGCGCGACCGGGGGTTAAGGTTCCTCGAGTCGCAGCTGCATCCCACGTATCGTTACATCACTGAAATGAGAAGCAGAACAGTTGTGTAGAAATCAGGTAGGATTTATCTTGTAATCTGAAGGACTGTAAAACCTAGATGTAGTAGTGAGTTAAGGAGTGCTTAAGACTGTGAAGTTATCATGACAGTTGGGGTTGAATGAATGAATGGAGATGACTCCTCAAGTATCCTCGAGAACACCTTCTGTAAACGGGTGAAGAGAGTTTAGAAATGGACTTAAGCAATAACTATAAATTGCTGGTTTTGATGTTCTACAAGTTCTCTTGTTAAAGCCCTTGGGTGTTTCGTGTATGTTTTTTTTGTTTTTTTTAACTGTAGCCTGTTAATCATTATTTAATGTTGTAGGAGACAAGTCTAGTAAAAGGGACAGCTGCTTCCACTTGCATGGAAGGATATTTTTCACAGTACTATAATTTTTCAGATACAAGGTATGCTCTTGGGGTACAGTGACTAACTTGTACAGTTGTCATTAGTTTATTTTCACATCAGCATTTTAATTTGTGCTTTTGTCATTTAAGTGAATATCTTGAAACTGTCCTCTAGACTATTAAATATTTGTATCTTTTTGTTCTGTTTGTATGGGATGGCAAAGCTTTAGGTTTTTTAATTTGCCCGTCAGTTGTGTTCATTTTTACATGAAGTGAGAATGGAAGAGTCTTGCACTGAAAGCATATCCCGCATATAGCTGAGCAGCAGTATTATCAAAGATCAAATTGGGGTCTCTGAGTGCGTTGGCTAGCGAGCCCACACACTTGAGGGCCATCTAGTGGCATAGCACTGACTAGTCTGGGCTTGTAGTTGAAGCGTTTTTTTAGGCTGTTACCGTTGCGATGGTGACTGATTATAGTTTTGTTTAAAATATTCTATACCCCTGTTTTGTTTTTTTGTTTTTATTTATCTGTGAACACCCGAACACAATAGTACGAAACCTCTACTCAGGAAACTCACGGAGAGGCCCAGTGAATTGACTTTATATCTCACATGAATCTTCATCCTGGACTGTTCCAACTTACTTTGTAAGTATTTCACTAATCACCAGATAGCATTTGGCAGTTTTGCCAAAAGAATTGGGTAGATGTCCATCAGATAATAGGGGTTCAAGATTTTATTTTTTAACATAGCCGTCCATTTAAGTAATCACAAAATCTAATAGTGCACGCACATGCCATACATATCATTGAAAGTCCATTTGCATTTCATGCTGGTTGATAATTATGTGTATGGGATCTGATGTGTATGGGTTTGATGGTGTATTAAGATAACACTAATTAACTTTTAATCTGATGCTAGAAAAACTAGATGGACCCCCTTTATACCCCCTTTATAACACGTGTCCTGAGTGTTTGGATCGCCATTTGTGAAAATGCAGTGCATGACCACATATAGCAATTGTGTCAATGGATGTAAGCACGCTGATCCACGCAAATCAACCGTGTGGCAAAAGGCTTGGATAGTTACATAATCATCAAAATGGATTGTCGAGACTCATGGTCATGGATGGGGAACGAGCAAGAGAATCTGTTTTCTGTCAAAGGCCGTAAATATTACAAAAGTTTCAGCGAGGGAAAGAGAAATCTGAGATGAATTTCAATTTTGGCCGTAAATGTAATTCAGCAAAATAATACCTAGATGCGATCTAGACACGAGACACATGTTATTGGCAGGTGTAAAGGGGGCCGACAGTATTGTTCTGCTACCATACAGAGGCTTTTTGGCCTGACTGGATCAATCAGCAACGTCAACGTTATTAATAAAATGCAAGTTTTCCCCCTACACAATAATGGGCGAAGACATGGATTGCATGCCCCCAAACACTGTAACTGTTGAACCATTTTTTTTTTTTTTTAATGAATGCCATGTTATCCTGACAGTGTTGCAGCTCTTTGAGTTGAATCATTGTATACTGAAAAATGCAATATGCATGTTTGTTGTTTTCCCAAGTTTTGTTTCGAACAAAATACTAGTGTAGCTTTTTTTTGTTCTTATGCATTTACGTAGATACACTATGATAGCCTGTTTGCCAAATTTGATACAATAACAATGTGATGAACTGAACATTTCTTGTGAAATTGAACATTTCTTTATTTTTAATGAGAAAAATAATTGGAAATTCTAGGACCCTTGTGAAGGCAGTTGAATGTATATCTTTGTACAAAACTATTTTAGTTCCAAGGATATCGTAGTTACAATAGATGTGAAAGAAGAAAATAACCTTTTTATAAATCTTTTGTATTAGAATATTAACAATGGTAATTTTGTATATATGAGAGGCTAGGCTTTCTGATTAGCAGAAAGGTCAAACATTCCTACATTTTTTTTTAAATGTAAGTTTGTCAAATTATTACATAAACATGCGCAATGTTTTATGTGCCTTTTATTTGGGTTGTCTAAATAAAAGAAAACTATCAAATGTGTTTATGTATTTAAGGTCATGATTACTTTCAAAATTGGGAAGGCACCCTGGTTAAACACTCAAAAGCTTCAACGACACAGTAAGTGCTGCCCTGTCACATTGTTGCTTTGGTTCGCACGTTGCCTCAGTCAGTTTCAACCATCTTTCGCTTGGTGAATTTCTGCAGTAAATACAGAGGAGTTCCCCGTGTTTGAGTGGCCAAACAGCCATATCACACTGTTTACAAAACAAACTGATGCTTAGCATGTGACCGTTCAACCCAATTCACAGATTGTGCCTTTTAAGATGTGTTTCATTTAAATAGAACAGTAGGGAAGAATTATGTTTGAACAAGCACTTCAACGCAACATGTTTGTTGTGTTCATGAAATTCATGCACGGAGACTTCACAGTAACAACCCATAGGGGGCGCCGTAACATCACTGTGTTTTGGTAACTAGCTTTTTATAAAGGGTGCGTGTGTCTGGTTTGTAAAGTGGGACAGGTAGTGAGGGAATGATGAGCAGTGTTGGGAGGGTACATATTGCAGAATTATTACTTTTCTCAGTAATGAGCAGTGTAACAAGTTATTTTAAGTTCAGATATGTTACAAGACCAATCAAAACAAGTTGTGTACCTTTTTATTAAAAAAGAAAAATGTAAAATCAACATTTTATCTGTTAGAGTAGCACAGCTATGTTGGAACAAAGAATCGGAGCATGCTCTTTGTAATGGATAGTTTCTTAACTTTTCTGGCAATGGAGTTTTGTAATATGATATGAAGAGAAGATATGTATTATAGTATATAGTAGAGTATAGTGTGTGAAGAAAAGGACAAAGATGGGAAGGGTTTTATTCTGACTTTGCCTTCTGGAGTTTGTTTGAATAGGATGGTGTTTCCATCATTATAGACTTGTGTTTCTGATTTAGGACGGATGGTCCCGAACATTTAGACATTATTGAAGGCGTTCGGACCTCCCCGGTGTATCTCCTCAGCCTGGGATTCATGAAATATGCTTCTGAATTTGATATATTTGAATACAGTTTCTTTTTCATTAATCCACAAAGTATTGAGCACCATGTTATATTAAAAGAAATTCCTAAAATATTTTTAAAAACATGTGAACAAATGATCCCCAAATGATGAGTTTTAAAAAGCATCCATAGCTCAAATTTGCTCATTACCTCAACAATCGAGCAGTTTTTTTGATGGACTTCACAGCATTCTAAATAAGTCAGAAATATGAGGTTTACATGAAGGGAAGGGTACAATAATTGGAAAGATACTAAGGTAAAGGAAATCATTTTGTTACTATGTTAATTATTTTTGAAATAAACAAGTAAATGTGAGTGTGCAATATAGTATGTAATATGTAGAAAGTGACTTATTTAAGCAACAAGCCCAAAGCTATCACCTATGACATAAGTGTTAGATTACCAACCAAATGAAAACTGACAAGATTTCAATGTTTTTCTTTTGAATATATTCTCATTTTTAGATATCGTGAACGTATTCGTGAACAGAAGTTCATGTTAACAGTTACACAGATTAGTAGCAATGACGGCATTTTTTTTACTTTTTTTCCCCTGTCATAAATGCAGAGTTTAAGATTATACAGTATTCATACAGAGGAAAAAGAATTAGGCAACAGTTTGTGGCGTATTCAGTATTGTCCACTAGATGGCGCCGTCTACATATCTCTTTCTACTTCATTTCATCTGAGTCCTCTCTTGTTTTCTACCCTTCTTGGCCCTACGTAGGAAGTAAATGCCAGTGTTGGCTCCCACTCTAGTCTCATCTTCTGAACTCTGCTCTGGGGTCATCTGCCCTCTATCTCTGGACAAAGCAGCCTGCGTGTCCCTTGAGGAGTGGTTGTATGGTGGCGATATCTAAATTCATCTGAATGGTGACCTTTGAGTCCTGACCATGTAGCTTGGGGGTCATTTTGCCCTCGATAGCTTTGTATCTTGATGTAGATCGGGGGAACACACATGGGCACAGGGCACTACATTGCGGAGCCGTGCAAAGACATTTGGGCCAGCAAAGTATGTGTTGACAACCTTAACCTACGTGACAACGGGCAAGGGAACCACTGTTGAGACTCTTCCAAGAGGTCCAGTGGCCTCTGTGTTCATCTGACATAAATGACACAAAATACTAGTTCAGGATTAACATATATTTTCTGGGCTATTCAGTGGAGTCGGTGTTAGATGGTGGAGGCACGTACCCATATTCAGCATCTTAACAACTATATCACTGTTTGTGTATATGGCTTCATGGGGTATTAAAAGCTTGAGGGCCCTACTCATAGGTAGGCCAGTACTACTCTTCCTTATATGCTAACAAGAATAACAACAATATAGGGCAATTTATTGCATGAGCCCCACGGGCTGAAGTATTACTTCTTGGCATTTAAAAATGCAATGGATGCAGGGCATGAAGAAATGAGTTTCTTTACGTTTTAAGCCTGAACTGGAGGACCCTAAACCTTCTACCAGAGGGAAGGAGTTTGTACTGTGGAGTGGAGACTGTGAGATTGATCAGAGAATATTTTCCAGGCCTGTCTAATGAAAGAATAGTATGGAAAACAATGGAGTCTTGCTTGGCTCCCATAACCTTCAGGGCTTTTTTGAACTATGCGAGAGATTTGTGATTTAAGCAGCACAGACAAGTAATCCTAATTATTCTCTAATACCATGTTATGATGCCCTCCAGAACAGCATGATAAAATAACAACATAAACTTATGCTACACACCAAAAACCCTCAGTGTACATTAAACGTGTTATCTCCCCTCTAGTCTAGATCAAATACACACCTGAACCTTAACCTTCCGGCCAGTTGACTTGTTGATATGGGCTTAGAGGTACTGGTAGGAACAGACCTGAGTGATGGGTTCATTGTGGACAACAGCAGCTCTGTGATCGTTCACTACCCTTGTGATGATTCATTTTAATTTCCCTTCTTCCTAGTTTTTCATTATTATCATATTTATCAAACAAAATTCAGGGTAGAAATCTAATTAAAATAGCAAAATGCTGTGTATTTTAAGCTTACTCGTGCTAAATGGGCCACGTTATGATACAATTCCCAGTTTAGGAACCAAAACTTGCTATATGGTCAGAGGAAATGGGTTGTTGACTTGATACTGGCTTGTTGTCGTAAAGCTATGCTGTGCTAGGTACATTCAGGTTTACAGGAGTGAGTAACTGTTTAAAATCAATTAACGTATGCAATGCCAACTATGTAGAAGAAGTAAGAAGGAATATTGTACAGTAAATGCTCAGTAGCATACACATCGACAGAAATACATAAACACACACATGCATAACCTATGCATATAACATACAGTATAACATGCCTGCACTACGTTGTCATGCTTACCTACAATTTATTATGTTTCATGTTCATCCAGCAAGTATTCACCTTATTAAGAACAAGAAAGTGCAATTGAGAACAACAAAAGCGTTGGTTGTAGGTTCCATATATAATTCCTGTGAAGACTTTACTTTGTTAAATGTATTCAGAAAATGTATGTGCTTGCTGAAAGTCAACAACGGAGTTTCATTTTAGCCAGCACTGATACCATGTGCGCGTGCCTGTGAATGGAGACGGGTTGAGTGAATTGTAATTTATCTTAAGACATGCAATCCTCATATTCCAAAACATCCTTGCAAAAAATGCTAATACACATCCAACGTCTAACCACTGTCATTGTGGCTTTCAAAAGGACAAATATTTTAGGAGAAAACAAAACAAATCAATGCTCAGTAGCTGCACTGTCATAACCAATCCATACACCAAACATCATGGAATGATGAACAGATGTAGGCATTTTATGTTTAATAGAAAAAAAGTGAACCTTGCTATTTTTCAAAGGAACCTAAATCTGAAGATTAAAAGTGGACAGAATAAAAAGTTGTCATTGTCAGAAATAATTTTGCAGAATTTTGAGTTTTGTTTTAGTCAATAGACTAAAAGTGCTACTATTGTGTTAACTACTCAGCCAAATTATACACTTGCATTCAAATTGTTATAAGCTTAGGCACAGTTGCTCGAGATGACAGTATTTTAACCTGTGTGCATTGAAATTCAGTTTAGGACTCAGACATTGCTTTAATAATTCTGTAGGCTCGGTCAGGTAAGATTTCAAAGCCACGTGAGCTCATAATGATAGCATTAGTTTACAAACTACCAATCTAAAATAAATATAATTTAACTACACAACCCATAACAATCAATCTTTGCTTGATGTTTACCTAGAAACTCAAATTGCAAAGTGTCTATCGAAGTACTTCAACTTGGCAATGGTCAACTTAGCATAGTTTCAGACCTAAATGACCAAAAATGGCACCACTTTTTACTTGAGGGACTAAACAATCCATTGCAATTAATGGAGTCCATTCACTTCCATTATATTTGTAAATCCATACATTAAGTAGCCTATTAAAACAGATAGAATAGCTAGCACTGTTACCTACCTTAGATATATGGGCACACTTAGACATGCAATGTAATGTCAGTCAGCAAGCACACACATTTTCTAGTTTGCATAATACTCATTTGAAAATTATGCAATGTCTGGGCCTGCAAATAGGCCTGAAATAAATTATCCAAGGGGCACAATGAGCCGAGCTCAAGTCTTTGTGCTGCAGTCGTTCTGGCGAGTCCCTGATGTTGTACAGCAAAGGAAGTCTAAACTGGCCCTGTCCTGGCTCAACCTCCTCAGATCTGTAGGGTTGGCTCAGAAGAGGACACGCAATCAGATTGTCCAGAATCTTATTTAATCTGAAGCAACAGCGCTAGCTTCACTAGACGTGGTGTCTTGACTGTCCAATGGCACCACAGTATAAACAGCTTATGTGGCCGTTAGGCTGGACGGGATCATGTCTATCCTCAGCTCAGCACGCCATATCAACAAGCTGACAACTGCCTCTCTTCCTACTATTGCTCTTGTTAAATTCAAGGGATTTTTCTAATATTGCACATAAATGTTAGATTGCTTGCTTAAATAATGAGTATAGAATAATATGCAAGAATTAGGTGGGATCATTTAACAGGAAGATGGCCTCTTGGAGAGAACTGCAGCAACAGAGGAGCAGAGAAGTGGAGCAGTAAAGGTGAGGTTCTGACGAGTTATAAGTCAACTACTAGATACTAGTAGGCTATCGTTGTACACACTGTGCACAGGGTAAAACATTCATGTTTCAATTCAATGTAGCCTGGAGAGAAAGATGTCAACCATCTTGCACTAACTGAAACTACATTTTACCTTTTTTGATGGTCAGTAAATTGAATGATAAAGTAGCCAACCTGATAGTGACTTTTGCCTGGTGTGCAATTCATTACAATGTAATTATGCAATCTGCACTCTCCAAACCAGGATTCATATGAATATTTTCTTTTCTTTTTTTACAACAAATACCTACACAAGAGTTTGGAAACATGCATCTTGCAGCACAACACTCCTGTCATTTGATTTAAAAAAAAAATTTCTTCTTCTGGCATTTTTGCTCGTACAGGTCAAATCGCCTGGTCGGTTTTTTCAAAACTTTCCAGGCTCATAGGGGTCGATACCAAACGGAGATTCCATAAATTTGGGGGCGGTGAGACCAGGCGTCCAGTGCCACCATCAGGTCAAATTTGCACTTTGCACATTGCTCTACCTCCTATATTGTGAGTCCTATAATCATATACTTGATCTCATATGATGCGTCTCCTCATGGCCTACAACATTGCCAGAGGCCATTTTCTCTTCCGCCTGACTATATTTTCGTCCATTTTGAATTTTCTGAAATACCTACTTTAGGTAGATACCTACCTATCTCCTCCTAGACCATTTTACCTATTTGAACCAAACGTGCTCTGTTCTATTCAGTGGACACTCATTATCAAAAACTATCTGAAATTCTGAAATTCGAAACACTTTGACTGCTACATGCGCAAATTAGCGGCCTCCGAAACATAAAGTAGGCATATCTCCTAAACCTTTGGCCCAATTGTGACCAAACTTGGTGTGCAAGTTCAATACTAGACCCTGAGGCCACGCCCACTTGATTGAGCAGCTGCACCTCAAGGGGGCGCTATACTAGAAAAAACATTAAAACGTTTTTTGTTCAAACAAGATGGCAACTTTCCTGCCAGGCATTCTAATCATAAGCGGCGCATTTAGTGACGTGAAGCGGCGTACTGTTTTTTCCGGTCTCTGCTAGCGTTGCGAGCAAACGGTTACTATGGCCGAAAAAATAAAAAGAGATTGATGACTACTGATGATGAAACTACAAAAACAAGTGCAAATCCAAAGAAAAATAAACAAATACGGTCAACATCACACAGGCGACACTGTTTGGATCTCCAGGAAGTGAGGTCCAAAAACACACCCGCAGTTATCGCTATTCGCCATAGGTGTCGCCAAAGACAATGGAACAGAGTTCCTCGAGCTTGCCACTTTAAGTTACGATTTTGGAGATACCATCTTTTCATCCGACAGTGGCAAACTGCCTTCTCATTTCATTCTGGATACAGAATCAAACTAATCTTACCTTAATCTACTTCATTTTATTTTACTTAGAATGTAGTAGTGTGAGAAGTATGATTTTAAACTAAGCTTTCAACACATGAAAATGAAAGGCTGGTGGCAACTACAGTAAAACCAAAGTGAAAGATTAATTTAAACTCCTATTTCCCCCTGATCTACAACTGTTGCAGTACAAGACACATCTTATAACTCAACAACATACCATAATATTCCAAATTAGCTTTCTTATCCCTTGACATGGGTTCCCTTTTTGGCATAAAGTTACCTGTGAGGCAATTATATATGGTCTCTTCTGCAACCAGTAGAGAAGAGACTGTTAACAGATGGAGAGGGGGAACGCAAGGCAAGAGGAACACAGGACAAGTGACTCAGATTCATTCCATTGTATAATCAGGGTGTTTTAAAGGAAGGAACATCACACCCTGATTGCAGCAACGTATCGTGTTTAGTATTGCCTAATGATTGAGGAGACCTTCAAACACCCCCACCCACACACATATGCAGTGCTTGCTCCTGTTATGAGTAAAAACCATCTACTGTGGTCTTGACATTATTGGTGTGACCACAGTTGATGGTTTCATACTCATAACAGGAGCAAGGTTTGAGTTTGAAATGATTATGAGGTTACAGTGCAGACAATCATCTTCAATCTAACAGCATGTTCAAGCATACCAGATGATTTCTCGACAGAAGCTTTGGCTGACGTGGGGACTGCCTATGGAATGAACTGAATAACTAAAGTAAGCAGGCCTAGTATTTCAGTATATTAGTGAATTAAGTAGTATTTATCAATGTCCATAGTCCACAGTGGCACATTGATTTGGTAAAACCTGAACACATGTATGTGTGTGTGTGTGTGTGTGTGTGTGTGTGTGTGTGTGTGT
>OMKK01008827.1:4172-16995 GCA_900302305.1 Polymixia japonica | reverse complement strand
TGGCCTGTTGGTTAGATAGTCTGTAATCCAGGCCACCATGTTGTGATCCACCTGCATGGCCTGGAGTTTTCTGCGAGCATAGAGGGCTGGATGGTGTCAAATGCACTGGAGAAGTCGAAGAACACTCTCACTGAGCTCCCTGGCCTCTCCAGGTGTGAGCCAGCCTTATGCAGCAGGTAGATGATGGCATCATCTACGCCAACCTTCGCCTGGTACGCAAACTGCAGAGGGTCCACAAAGCTGCTCACAAGGGGCCTCAGCTGCTGTAGGACCAGTCTCTCAAACACCTTCATGACGTGTGAGGTCAGCGCCACCGGCCTGTAGTCACTGGGTGACCTGGGATGTTTAGTCTTGGGCATGGGGACGACGTTGGAGGTTTCAGGTGGGAGGGGGCTGGACTTCCCCCTGCCCTGTTGTCTACAGCAGCAGGGTTGAGGCCTGGGGATGGAGAAGTGTTGGGGAGACCAGCTGCTGAGGTATGGATATCACCAGAGGGGATGTGGATTGAGGTGTCACTGGAGGCCTGTTAAAATACTGGTTTAGCTCATTAGCCAGAACACGGCTCTCTTCCACTGCTGGACCAGATCGGTTCAGTCCAGTGATCTCCTTCATCCTCTTCCATGCCTCCTTGGTGTTGTTCAGCTGAAGCTTGCTCTCCATCCTCCCCTTGTAGCGAGTCTTTGCCCTTCTCATCTCCCTCTTCAGCTCCTTCTGGACTGACCTCGCCTCCTCGCTGTTTCCTGCCATGAACGCTCTCTTTTTCCTGTTAAGGAGGTTTTTAATATCCTTGGTAATCCATGGCTTGTTGTTCTGGAAGCAGCGGATCTTTTTTGTTGGGACAACACTGTCCTCAGAGAACTGTATACTCTGTCACACATTGGGCAAGACCCTCAATGTCCTCGTTGTAGTCCCTCAGGAACAGATCCCAGTTTGTGGACTGGAAACAGTCCTGCAGAGCCTCCTCAGCTTCTCCAGACCACACTTTGACAGTCCTGGTGGTGACAGACTGCTGGCTCGACACAGGTCTGTATGTTGGTACTAGCTGTATCAGGTTGTGGTCTGATCCGCCGAGGGGAGGAAGGACACTGGAGCTGTATGCTCCCTTTAAGTTAGCATACAGTAGATCTAAGGTTTTCTCCCCTCTTGTTTTACAGGTCACATACTGTGTAAAATTTGTCAGTGTTTTGGAGAGGGATACATGGTTGAAATCCCCGTTTATTACAATAAATGCTCTCGGGTGTTTTGTTTGTAAATCCGCAACAGTAGAGTGGATGACGCACAAGCGCGCGCCGCCCCTGCGCTCGGTGGAATGTAAACAACGACCACTATAACGTGAGAGAATTCGCGAGAGAATTAAATGGGTCGTTATCAGGATTCTGCAGAGCTTGATGACAAGCTGATCATTTGAATCAGGTGTGTTGGAGCAAAGTGCTGTGGCATTCTTAATTATGCCATTTGGAGCCCTTGCACAGGTGACGTCCATTAAATCTGTGAGGGTTCAGGGTTTAGGCTTCAGGGCGGACTTTGGGATTGGGGCCTCCCCCCCTTTGCTCGGAAGGGTTCACTTGTAGTGACGTCACGACGCATCGGACGCAGTGCTCACACATGAAGAGAGTACTCGTTCCCAGGCTTTCTCGTCTCAAGGGAGAAGAGAGGGTAAAGTGTTGAACTGAACGGAGCCTTATTTTCTGGCCAGAAGGAAAAAAAACGGACTTGGAAAATGTTTCCCCACTGAGAAAACATCAATGCAACGCTACCCTGTTAGCCACACCTTTCACTGGTGCCATTGGTTTTAGACACTATAGACCCGCCCCTGTGGCTCGTCGAATAAATATAGAGGCGGGACAACTGACAATGAAGAAATAATGCTACTTGAAAAAAAACGAGGATGACAGAGGACCATGAAACCACTTTTTGTTAAGTAACATTTCATAATAGCCGTAAAGTATATCTATTCTAGGTTTAATTTGCTACTTTTAACTATCAGAATGTCCCTCAAGAAACTGGCTCCAACTATAAGTCGTGCGTTTTGCAATAACGGTAATCGGACACCTCCTCTTGCGAGATCCTCAAAAGTGAGTGGATTTTCCACCAGATGCGATGTGACTGGGAGCCAAAACAACGCAAAAGGCCAAAACAACGCAAAAGGCCAATACGACGAGCAAAGTCGTGGATCAAACTCTCTCACGACTCCTCCTCACAAACATGAAGTTGTCAGTCGGGCTCCACAGCAGGCGGCCCCTGGTGTCACCAGGCGCTTGTCCTGCACCTCCACCTGCGTGGATCCGAACACGTACCTGTGGAGCCGCTACAACGAGATGAGACGACTGGTTCACGGTAAAGTATTACCACAGGCTATGCACCACATGGCATAGAAAACATGTTAATTATATGATATTTTAAGCAGCTGCCGTGGCTCTAAATTTCAAGAAGAAATTCCTTTACACGTAGTCACCCGTCTAGTTCCTCTGTTTGTTAAAATGAGTCGTGCTGACTCATCGCTTTGTTTCTGGCATCATGATCAGGGCAAAATGCCCACAGCTCTTGAAAACATTTTGTTCAGGGCTTGTGTTCATCCGTTCAAAATAGGCCAAGTCGGACAGTTGGCGAGTGAATGCTATTATTCTCACATTCTAGATATAGATTAAATTAATCGCACAATATAATTTACATCAACGTACCCTATAAACGACAGTAACAAGACTTTAATCTGATTATTTGTTTGTTGCAACTCTTCCAATTCTGTTCCTCCTCATATAGCTTCGTTGAATGAGGGACATGTTATGACTGGTGAACGTTATTCTCCCACAAGCAGGGACTTGGTGGCAGTTTACCCACCTTTTTGTATTTGCAGAATAGAGAGAAAATGTCCCTTTAATCGTGCATGGTGCACCGCAACAATCACAAGAAACCAAGTCATCTCAATTCACTGACAGAGGAAAGGCATTTATTCTCAAGATTATAACTTCGAATCAACCCAACTCCACGTCATCATCTTTTTTTCTTCTGTGTAACTATCTACTGAACTACGCCATAAACATGATAGTTTAAAATATGACATATCTAAGGTCTATGAAATAACACATTTCCAGTACTTGAGGCACACTTGCCTTAGAGGGGGTTGATCTATGACTTTTTGCAGCCAGCTGCTGTCTCCTTTGCACCTTCTAAGAGCACAAGGACATGTCCCATTTTCTTGCATGGACACAGAGAAACTGGCCTGTGTTCATATTGTAACAAACTGTTTAGAGACAGATTGGGAAACAGATCCTATGCCTAATCTATGCACGTGTGACTGTTGTGCTTTTCTAAATAAATGGGGGGCCTGTAAAAAAGAAAGAAAAAGAAAAAGCGGCGTTGGCGAAGTTCAAGCCTATTTAAAGGAACACGCCATCATTTTGGGAAATACACTTATTTGCTGTCTTACCCAGAGTCAGACGAGGACACTGATGTCAATTTAATCTCTGTGCATCCAGTTCAAAGATGCTTGCTCCATCAAAAATGAAGAAATATACCTTACAACAACGCCAAAGCTGTCTTAATTACATGTTGTATCTCGTATATTTAACACGTGTAGAAATAAAAGTGTAAAAACGAGATGTTGTTTCTGAAGCACTACTTGAAAATCTAATTAGACACTTTGGTGCTCCAGTTTTCAAATTTGTAGAGCTGGAATGCTGGATATGTATACCAACTTTTGTATCAATCTGACATGGTGTAGGAGTTATGACCTTTTTAAATGTTAAAAATTTGACCTTGGATTATAGCGCCCCCATTAGGCCGACCTAGGTAATGTTCTTTTGTGAAGCGTTTGCAAGATAATATCTATGCATTTCCAAAATCTCATCTTTCTATCATGTACCATCTCACGGGAATTTGCGCAAACATTGCTGAAGAATATTAATAATAATAGCAAACCAGTACAAAAACAATAGGGTTTCCAATAGATGATGAAAACAAACTAGATAATGAAAGTTAGGCTCAAATTAATTGTAATGAAAAGCAGTCATGAAAAATAATGTAGGTTTGATCTCATATGGTATTATTATGGTTCTTTAGATTTACTTCAGCGAGAAGTACGTTTGTGACCTAGAATTGCACATTGTGCAACTTTTACTTTTTTTCTGTAATCCTGTTGTTGCCAGTGTCACTAGATTGACAGCAGCAGTAGAACTGTCTTTCCTCCTACAGAAGCAGGTTCCCTAATCTCCAGCCTTCCCTCAAAAAAGGATTAGTGCAGAATATTAAACTTAAAATTTAAGAACATGATTAAAATGTGGTGAACGGCCTGAACCTAAAGTAAAGTTCATTTGGATTGTGTGTTGTCCTCTTGATTCCGATTAGCAAGTGTTCCATCTGTCTACATTGATCAGTGTAATGTATGTTTATAAATGGAATGAGGGTTTCATCTCCACTCTCTCTGGATCAGACCTTATCCCACCAGGTGTGTGTAACCTCCTCAACTCCGCCACCATCTACTCCAACAACGAGGTGAGCCTGGCGGAGGTGGACATCTATGGCTTTGACTACGACTACACACTGGCCCTCTACTCCAATACCCTCAACACTATGATCTTCAATACTGCAAAAGACTTCCTTATTGAACACTTCAAGGTGTGTTCTAGGGGTTTACAGTGTATTGACATAACAACATTGACATTCTGAGGAAATTCAGATTTTGTTTTTATTCTTGGTAATTGTCAATTTTTTGTCTTGCTTGGCAGTACCCTGAAGACATCCACAAATATAACTATATTCCCAACTTTGCGGCCCGGGGCCTTCACTATGACATTCAGAAGGTAAACACTGCAATAAGCCCCCTCTTTGGAAGTGTAAGCATGCGGCCATATACAGATATTTACAAGTAAAACTACTTTCCCTGTGTTAAGGGTCTTTTGATGAAGATAGATGCATTCCATTACATCCAGCCAGGAACAGTATATCGGTGAGTATAGGCACTTTTATGTGTGTTAAGGTGACAATACAATGGCAACATTTAGAGGTCATTTTTCATAGCTACTTTTGGTTATGATATGCCACTGTGTTATCCACACTGATCCAGTCCTCATCACTGAGGCAATATGGCTTTTTTTTTTTTGTATTGGCAATGTTAACTGTACTTATTTCTCTGTGGTGTCCCTAGGGGCTTGAGCGCAGTACCTGATGAGGAGGTGCTCCAGCTATTTGGGGGGACTCACCATGTCCCTCTGCACCAGGTCAGCGGATTCTATGGAAAGGTGAGGTGGATGGTTTCTTTTAAAAGATGTAGGGTGATCTCGGTGGTGTTGGTGAGTAATGTATTGTAATGTACATCAGCTCAGTGCCAGGTACAAAATGCATATTGTAAAATCTTAAACAAATTCTAGAAGGCCAACAATATTTTATTGGCTTTTCGTATTGGAAAGTATTTGAAAATGTAATGAATATTAGTCAACTTTTTATATTACAAGGAAGGGGTGGAGAGAATCATCTGACAATTAAATAGGCATTCAAACAACAATATAAAGGAAAGAAATCAAATCTTGTCAAACATTGAAATAACTGGCTATTTTTTAATATTTCAAAAAGAGATTTCCCTGATAATGTCATTGAAAAGGTAGTTGACGTACTTGGTTCCTTCTTGCTGAAGTGAAAGTATGCCATGTACTCTGCCATGTATTGCAGATGTGACAGATGGAGAAGTGTTGCTGAACATCTTGTCAGAACGTCATAGTCTGTCATAATCTTATCCAGCAACTCTAAAACAAGAACAAGGATTAAATGTGTTGCTTTGCATGGCTTTACCATCACATAAACCCTGTGGTTAAATTTTGTAATCTCAGAATTTCCCACATCAATCAACCGGAAGGTAGCACCCAAAGAAAAAGCCACCTACAAGAACTCTTTTGAAATATTTTGTTCTTAATGATTCATTAAATCTTTAAAAAGAATGATTGAATCTGACAGTCACACTGGTATTTTGAACCTCTTTCTAATTAGAAACTGTTTGGGCTTTGATTTTTTTGACTCTGGTTCAAATATGTTTTGGTCAATTAGGTCTTTTAAGTGCTTTCCTGGAGAGGGGAAAATGCTGCTCTTCTAAGCCTTGGACAGAAACAGTCCTACCTCAAATTATTTTGGTCTGGCATCGGTCTCAATTGGAGATTAGCTCTGTTTTAAATTAACCTCTCAGTCAATAGTTGTTTCAGTGGAAAGAACATGTTTCCCAATATTTAGCCTGATAATCAGGAAATGGTTTGTATGGGGACAAAAATGCTAAAGAATTGTATTAAAATGTATTTGAAGTTAATTTTACAAATGTAGGAGTATTTATGTCATTGTTCTTGCACAGGAAGGGATATTTAAAATGTATTCTAAAACAGGGACCGAAGGTGAAGCAGTTCATGGACATCTTCTCCCTTCCAGAGATGACTCTTTTGGCTGTGGCTAATGATTTCTTTATCTCCAATGACATTGAATATGATCCAGTTCACCTCTACAAGGATGTCTCTGTGAGTATACCCACTGACTCTCACAATATCATTTCACAACATTGAATATACTATCCTCGCCCTCTAGCTCATACTGAGAACCGTGATTGACCTAGTTCATTTGACTGTTTTTGCACAGCGTGATTCTTCAACTGGAGATCTAGGTATCTGTCGACCTCAGTGAAAGCTATTCATGGATTTAAATGGGTAGAACTGAGGACAATACCAGCTCTTAGTCCTGGGGATGAGAGAGGTTTAGGTTACAGAACAGTACAGTCTGTCTACTGCCATGTTCATACTGATGTCAATCAGACGTTAGACACTGATTTTTTTTTTAGCCTGATCAAGTTAGTTTCAAGGTTCTTTACCTCCCTTCCTTTTTGCACCGTGGCATTTCTGGCTGTTGATTTCCTGTAGATTTCCTTGTAATTTTTCTGCTGCAAACGGCCATGCTGGATCAAAAGAGAGCACTGTCAACATTCGGAGAGCAGAGATTTACTTCAGACGCGTGTTGTATCAAACTCTTATACCCAACATTGATTTGTTCCTCAGGAAGCAATTGGTATGGTTCACATCAAAGGCTACATGTACAAATGGATCATGGAAGATCTGGGTAAGGAAGCCATTTCTTATTACGCCGCAGGGTCAATGTATTACAGCTCAAACTTTGACTTTACCGTTACGCTTTCTCCTGCTAAATCCTCCTGCTCCCTATAGAGAAATACATTCTGAGTGGAGAAGAGACTCATGCTGTGCTGCATCGACTGGTCAGTAATGGGAAGAAACTGTTCCTAATTACCAACAGCCCTTTCAGCTTTGTGTAAGTGCGTATCGGAAAGAAACAGGTCTCCATAGATACCATCTGAGTAATGATGATGATGCAGGCAATAGTGCTGCAATGTCTGTTAAATTCACGTTTTTCTGTATGCAGGGATAAAGGAATGGTTTACATGGTGGGAAAAAACTGGAGAGACTTCTTCGACGTGATCATTGTACAGGCAGACAAACCCAACTTCTTTAACGATGGTATCAAGTGAGTAAGGTACCGACCTCCTTATCTGACGTAGATGTGTCTGATTTAAAAATGTGTTCGGACTGGAACATTAAATCAAAAAACGATCATCTCACTTCTGTTTGGCAGACCTTTCAGACGCTTGGATTCCAACGGTAACCTTCAGTGGGATAAGATAAACCGCTTGGACAAAGGACAGATCTACAAACAGGTAGGTGTTCCCTGTAAAAGTTTGATCCCTGGGTTATCTCAACATAAAACTTCTACGTCTTGTGTTTTTGAGGTGTGCTCGTTGTATTCTCGTTAGTCATTATGAACTCGATTTGAAATGTCAGTGGTTTTCTGACTGCCTTATTGTGTCTGTTTCAGGGAAACCTGTTTGACTTCCTCAGGCTGACGGGCTGGAGAGGATCCAGGGTTCTTTACTTTGGAGACCATCTTTATAGTGACTTAGCTGTGAGTGGCAAAACATTAGGATGACGTCATGGCTGAGGTCCTGAAAAAATGCTCTACTTTTCATACAACAATGAATATATTATACAGCTTTTTTCATATTGACATGTCTTTTAAAGCACAGCGGGAATTCCAGTCACCTTTTAGTATTTTAATTTACTTCGATAGCTGGAAAGTGGAGATGGAGACGGAGGAGATGGGAAGTAAAGGCCTGGCGAGATTCTGGCCTACTCAGGTTTTCATTTAGGTTTTCTTAGTCAAAGAAAAAATCTGCGCTGCCTGCATGGCACTAATCCTATTATAACATAGGAAATTTACCTTTGCTTGGTTGGGAAGCAGTGGAAACGCGTTTCACATTTAGATACATTTGTCTGAAGCCTTTCGATGTGTGGTATAATATTCTCATCTTTTGTGTGGATTATTATTACTCTTAACAGGTACCTGAGAAGAGCACTGGTGTGCACCTAATGGATTATAATACTCATATTTCAGCACATAGTTGTATGTTATATCAGCCACATGCATGTTTTTACCAAAGCACTTCTTTTGGGTTGGGCAGGACCTGATGTTGCGACATGGCTGGCGAACAGGAGCCATAGTGCCTGAGCTGGAGCATGAAACCAAAGTGGTGAACACAGATCAGTATACCCAGAGTCTGACCTGGCTACAGGCACTTACTGGCCTACTGGAGCGCATGCAGGTAAGAGCGCCCTCAGTCAAATGTTCTTCAACTGACACTTAATTCTGCTTAATTGTGGGTGAATACTGAATGTTCCATCTACATTTTATAAAGGGGCATGGTCTAAAGTTGTCCCCCCGGGGTTTACGAGGAGAAATTCAATCAATTCCCAAAAATTTAACAACATTGAAACGTGTCTCTAGTATGGAGCCCCGCATTGGCCATTTATACTATATCGTAATGACATTTCGTTCACAGAAATTGCATTTTTTTCCCTTTTAACATGGCTAGTGCAGGACTCCATACATCTTTCAAAATTCCCTGGAGATATTTCTAGGTCATTTTATTCTAGTAACACAGTAGAAATGTTACACATTTAACCGTTTATTATTGTATACGAGTACAGCTTGATTTGTTCATACTATAATGTTATTTCATATCCTAGACGCATCAGGACCCAGAGTCAAAACGGGTTTTGCAGGAATGGTTGAAGGAAAGAGAGGAGCTTAGGTGAGTGCCTTTCATTTAAGTTAAATGCCAAATATTGCCTCACACAATGAACATGCTTTGGTTAAGTATTTACATTTTTCTTGAGCTAAATCATCTTAAAACACACCAGCGCCTTTTGTGTTTCAGGGCAATGACAAAGAACCTGTTCAACCCCCAGTTTGGCAGCATCTTCAGAACGTGTCACAACCCCACCTACTTCTCCAGGCGCTTGTGTCGCTTCTCGGACGTCTACATGGCTTCCATCGGCTGCCTTTTGAACTATGACCTCGCATATACTTTTTACCCCCGACGTACCCCTCTGCAGCACGAGGCTCCTCTTTGGATGGACCAACTCTGTACTGGCTGCATGAAGACACCTTTTCTGGAGGAAATGGCTTACATTCGCTGAGAGCAACTGTTGCGCTCCTATCATGGACTAATATGGTTATATTATAGGTCCTGTGAGCATTTCAGGTAGCATGGTGAGCAGGGTTTTTATGGGCAACAAGTTATGGGCAATTCTACCTCCCTTTTGTATATTGACCTACTTGTTCGATTTACTCACTAGAGGATGCTGTAGATTTAGTGCTGTTCGTAGAGGAAGCCAATTCTCTAAAGGTCATGGTATAAATCGTTTCTTTTATTCTCCAGGCAGACCTGGCGAATTAAAATTATGAACTTGTACAATTATGAGGTCATGAGAGCTTTCCACATCAACATAGCCAACATCTCAATACGAGAAGCTACACTGCAGAAGAAATCTGAACTATTAAGCCATCGTTTGCAAGATACATTTAAAAACGCATACATAGAGGTTTTATCCGATTGTATCGTGATTTGCTGCTATTGACCTGTTGTTGTTGTTTTTTTACTGTACGTGACAAAGTCGAAGTGTTTATAATGTGCTGGTAGATATTGAACGAAATAAAACATTTGAAGAATACCGAATCACAACACATTATTTACTGTATATCTAATATATATTTAATACTCGACGCTCAGTAAGTTCAACATCGCTACATTTGAGTAAATTATTCCACGAGTTGGTTCACTGGGAGATGTTCTGCCTCTTAATTTTCTTGATAATATTTTCATTGGTCGTTCGGTCGCCGGGCAGCGCAGCATCCATTCCAGCATCTTTGCACTCGGCATCACCAACTCACTCACTCCAACTCTCACCGAGGACCCACACTTGAACTTCTTTCAACGGTACTGTACGTCTATGCATGCATCGGAGCTTGACGTGTTTGTGTGGCATGACTGTGCGTGGAGAAGAATGATCGAGGGTATTTTTAAACTACACGAAAACATGTTTTTCGGGGGGGAAACGATGAGGCGTAGCGCTGCGCCGCGGCCAAGTTCTGTTACGCCGCGATTACTGACGACGGAGCTGAGCTGTGCAGGAATCTCTGCTATTGCATCTTTGTACCGACTCACTACCCCGATACCGCGGACGGGTATCACTAAAGTTTATGGCGATTGTGTTGATAATAAGCGTGTATGTAAGGAATGCATGACTTTTTTTCCCCACATGCATCACAAGGTGGTTACTGTAGAATTGATGCCGTCACGACCCAAGACATTTTCCATTCATGCATTCCTCATGTAAACATAAAGTATGCATGAAGTCGAGGAAATCAGGCGCAAACCGCAGGGAGCCGAGCTCTTTGCGCAAACGTTATTTGCATTGGTTGAAACATGAATTAAAGTGCTTTATTGTCGAGTAGAAAAATTCACCTCCGCCGTCCACCATATATAACTTAAAAACTCAAACGTTTTTTTAACGTGTCAATCTGCGCTGCCTCTTGCAAGTTTTGCAAGAACTTAACCTCCGTTTGATATATCGACTGATATTCTCGGTCTCAACTGAAAGCACAGTGGTCAGTTTGGTCTTCCGTCAGTTGTCACTGCAAATCTGTCATGGCATCACCTTTCATAATATATAGAAATCTGCAGTGCAGATATAGACAGTGCAAAAATAGACGTACAAAGAAAGTGAAAAACGACTGGGAGAAAAACCATTGGCTTGCATTGCCCAATAGATTGGGGCCCAGTTGCCCATAAAGCAAAGATCTTCCATAACCCTGGTTAGCTCCACCATCTGGTTTACATTTTAAGTGAACCAGTTTAGCCTTTTAGGCTCAGAAACAGTGAAATGCAGTCTATGACACATGCAAACTGAATGATTCATTGCGCCTCGGCGACGCTGCACATTATTAAACGCTTCAAGATTAATGAAGCATACATTTACAAAGGCTCAGTATTATTCGTTTATCTACTGTAGGCAATACGGATCCATGTTTGTGGTTATCTGCAATTACGTTGGTAGACAAGGTTTCTGTCAGGACCCTGCAGGGTTTCCTGTTTTCTCAGCCAATCCTGTGTGTTGTTGGCCTTAAAGTTTGACCCTCCAGCATAAGTAATAGACTGATCTACTCTTGGCACGCCGCCATCTCTATTGGCCCATGCTTTGAGTACATATTGTATTCTCTATTAAATTCTCTTTTTGTCTGGAGTGAATCCAATTTTAAATGTGTGGTTATATAACATTGTTCCTGTTGTAGTGTGTGAGAGATGCTTTTGTGGCGCAATTAGGCCTACTATAAAAATTATTTTCAAGTAGACACTCTTACACTATGCTTACACTAGTTGATCTGTTTTATTGTGGAGTCGAACTAATTAAAGTAGACATGAATTTAAACACTGAAGTGGTAAGTGTTTTTATTATTGTGTAATGCTGATAAATTGGCACCAATAAACCAATATAGAAAATGACTACGCTTATTTTATATACTGAAAATGAACCAAAAAGAAGTCTTTATTTTTTTCATCGCATACCTCTTGGTATCGGATTTTAGTATTTGGCAAAGTTCTCTGATAGCAATGTCCTTTTGTAATCTGCTATTGTCCTGATATCCAAGTAGCTGTGGCTTGTGATCATCTGAAGTCTGAACTGTAATTCCTTAATGGTATATAGACGTGGGCGTTTAAAAAAAGAGTTTTTGCTTGTTTTTGCTTGTTGTTTTTGTAGACTCGGGGTCTGAATGCCTTGTTTGGTCTCTGAGAGTGGTGCATCTGTGTGGCTGTAGGGTGTTTCAATGCCTTTCATGACCTCCTGTCCTCGGGGAACAAGTCTACACCTGAGCTCCATCTGTCTGTGCCAACCTCCTTTCATATCAGCTGACTTCTTCAGGGGCATCATGTGTTTGGAATCAAACAACGTGGGGCAGGTGAGCCCAAGGCCTCAATCTACTGACCAAAAAGAATGAGGGGGAGCAAAGATTTAGCTTTTTGTTAAAAAAAAAAAATGTTCTCATCAACATGCCATCTTATTTCAGGTTCAGGTGTTAGACAGGCACCATGTTATGCCATTAGATGAGCAAGACAAGCTCATAGGCTGAATAAATCCATGCTGAGTTAATCCACGTCCAACCTTAAATATTACGTCCTCTACTAGTTTAAAGACATGACTGAGGAACGTCTAGACTCTAGAGTATAGCCTACACGATAAAATACAGTAACCGAACAGATTACGATGTCTAAAATCTCTTCCTTCTTGGCTATTGACACACAGTTGCTTCATACTTGCTTGCTTAATCCTTTAACACCCCCAACCAGCATGTTTCTCGCTACAGCATTCAATCTGCTCCATTTCTCAATCATTTTTCTTCACTCTCCATCCGTCCACTCCTCCCCTTTCCATCCCACCTTGCACTCCTT
>OMKK01008822.1:2865-27133 GCA_900302305.1 Polymixia japonica | reverse complement strand
AAGGGGGTAGGGGGGGGTTTCCTGAAAAAAGAAAGGCATGTGGCTGTGATCATAGTGACCTTCAGTAGCGCGGCAGCGGCTCACTCACGTGTCCCATCGTTATTTCTGAACCGGTTACCAGCGAAAAAGCCAGAGTGCCGACAGGATTCCGGTTCAGTTTCCTAGAAAAGTGACGGCGGCAATAGAAGGGCAACGGGTGACCCCGGGTCCAAATAACATCCCAACTGCCCTTCCTGTCTCGTCATCGGGAACTGTATGCAAAACAAAAAAATCCTACATAGCTTCCTGTAGTGAGACGGCATTAGACGATTAGGGCTGTCCGTATCTCGTCGTGTCCGCCCACGTCCTGGACGTGTTCGCTTACACTACGGCAAAGACGCGTCTTTCGTGCAACGCGGTACGCCAGCCTTATCGTTATAGTCGATTTGCTGAGGTCTTGTGTGGTCATCGCTTTAATACCACACTCATCCACCAGAAGCGAAGAGCGACTCACCAGCCAGCGGCCATGATTGGATGGGTGGAAGAAGGACGTGATGCTGCTGAACAGGCCGCTGAGCTGTGCCTGGGCTTGCTTGCTGGGTCCTCCCTGAAAACGACACAAGCGGCGGTGACTGAGACAATCTGTTGCACGCCAACAGAGGCAGTGATTATTGACTCATTTAACAATGCAATACCAAAGAACCATTAACTGACCAGCAGGGACGAGACCCAGAGGACCACATGGCTGATGTCGTAGGCGTTGGTTACATATCGTGGGACCAACATCTGGCTGGTTCCCACTGGAAGATTTAAACTCCTCAGGATTCTGGTGAAAATCTTGAATTCAAAATAACAGTGCAGTTAGAACCTATTATTTAATTTCTGTATCAGTATTTCTGAGTCATTTAATGGGTCACAAGACATCAGGCATGGGCATGGTTCAGCTTCAGATAGGCCCAATATTACAAATATGTTGATGTTGTTTGTTACATGAGCATTGGTCACAACCACAACACTTTAGACTGGACTAAACAGGTGTCAGTAGACACCTTTTATGTCTAATAAGCAGTGGATATTGGTGTTGTCACAAAACAAGGATCAGAATAGTTACACAGTGTGAAACTACTACTAAACAGGCATGACACAAGTCATTTGCCATCTGTGACCAAGAGGAAGATCAACAAGGAAACATGATAGCTTGTTTCTCTAACAAGCAGCAATTTCTATGTGGCCTGACCTTCATGGTCTTGGGTAATGATGTGGAATGCATGACCAGAGGATAGCATGTGCATCAAAATAAACAGGGATGCAAAATTGCGTGGTGGACAGTGAAAGTGGGCTACGAACCTTAGGGATATAAGGGTCCCAGTCAATATAACCAATGTTGTCGTTGGCCAAGCGGGCAAAAAGGTTGACTAGATGCTGCAAAAATAAAGGAGAAAATATTAATATATATTTACTATAAATATTCATATAAATACTGATTATTGTACATTCAGTACTTTTCTGAAAATAAATCCACTTACCACTTCCCAGCCTGGGAGGTTCTGCACAGACACCCACAAGTTGATCAACTCATCAAACCACAACCTGACAGACAAAGAAATGGTCACAAGAGCACAACACACTCCTACTAAATTTGCATGCATGCAAACTGCTAAGCAGGCATTAGAGGGGTTGAGGGGTTGACAGTGCATCTTACTTGAAACCCTTGTGGTGCAGCTCAGGGGGCAGGGTAGTGGGGAGAAAGAGCTCAAAGTAGCTGATAGCTCTTTGCATGGTGATATCGAAGGGGCAGAGTAGTGGTCGCCACTCCTCCAGCATCTCCTGAGTAGCAGACTCAGGGAAATATCTACAACAGAAACACACAGAGTATTAAATATCTATAAAACAAACACACAGAGTATTAAATATCTAGAAACCAGAGTATTAAATATCTATAACCGAAACACACGGTATTCGTTTTGGATTGTTTTTTTCTTAAATCAAGGCTTTGACGTGTGATGGAAGTACATTGGGATAATAGCATGAGATATATGTTGAAACAATAAAGGCTTAAACCCAGCTGAGTCATGTCAAACAAACCAATGATACCAACTAGTGATCGGCTTATGAATAAGTATGTGTGGACATTTGACGCACCTCAACCAGAGAGCAGCTTAGAGAGTTACACTAAGATTCAAGCCTCTTAGGACTTAAAAATCACAACTTCACAGGTCACAACACAGTCAGGGAGCCAATAAGGACACTGACAAACAAGGGATGCGTGAACAGGCAAATAATGTAATAAAATATTACATTAGCATTAGGTATTATTGAACGCACCAGAGAAGCCTAGCTGCACGTATGCATATATTGCTTATATATCCATTCCTTAATAACAGCAAAAGCCTTAAAGAAGAAAAATGTAAAATCATGAATCAGCTAGTTTTCATAAGGCCTTTCCATTTATCAAGACTATGTGTAAGTACATGTGTGTTGCAGACTGGAGATTGACATGGAAATTACGGCAGCTGCTGATTCATAGGTAGTCCAGAGTGCAATGTTCTAAAAAGGGAGATTACAAGTTAAACCTGGCATATTTTTAGCTGTTTCGTGGGTAAATCCTTTGGTACCACCAGCCTCATAGTCTCACTGGAGGAATTTCACGATTTATCATGTGCTTGTGTAAACCCAGGGCATTATTTCAATTCACCCGCTTCATAGCCTCCTCAATGACCTCACTATCCCCCGCAGGCCTAGAAAACAGTGCTGCTCTCAACCCATGACGCTTCCCTCTGCCTCGCCAATGATCCATACTGGCACTGCAGCTGACCACAAATCACTCTCTCCTCTCGCAGTAACAAGAAACTCTCACACAAGACAAAATTAGATGAGATAATAGGATTATCAGCCTAAGTGCAAACTGGGGGGCTGAGCCACGGTGCTCGTCTCAGATATGCGTGCATACAACTTTAGTCATCACAATCAAGGACCTTCTGGTGAGGGTAAAGCTATATTTGCTTTGGCGTGATGATGCTTGAGTGATGCCTTACATGCAATTCTAGGCTGCTTCACCTGCTACACAATATTTAATACATCCAGCACTCAGCGGGGGAAGGATTTTCTTGCCTGAAAGCTGAGTTTTACATAGTTGTGAGTTTCTATCTATCCATCTGTCTTTTTTTCATATCTGTGGTGCAGCCAGTGACAGGAATGCTGAGACAAGCAGTGAATGCTCACAGACATACAAACTTCCCACAATCAAGAAAACAATTCTTCAGTGTTCAGTATTAGTGTATTAAAATCTACAGTTGCCTAAACAGATGACAAACAGAGAGAGAGAGAGAGAGAGTGAGCAATCACATGAGGTTGTACTTACGGTCTGCAGCTTTTAACAAGCGTTTTCAACACACTTTCCACAGAGCTGGAAAAAAAGGAAACAGGAGAGAGAGAGATGTAGTGAGATGTCAACACAAACACCAAAACATTGATATTAAGGTGACAGTTAATCAAACAATGACCACACCAATGCAATTAGACTCAGTCTGACTGCATGCACACAGCAAATTCTTTACACGTCTGACCAGTGTACAGTGAAACAGTCATTAAGAGCAAATCATAAGGGACTGGTGGTATAGCGAGGAAACTGTGATACAATGGAATTACAAGACTACATTCACTTAATTTTAAAACCCATGATAATTGTTGCCGAATCCGGTTTAACCTTCCTGGTTGGCCTAAAGCCAGTGTGCAGCATTTGAATGTTAATGGATCTCTATCTGTTCATTCATGGCACGTGCTGTATCGTTCCGTTCGTTTAAAAATGGTTTCGGATTTGCTACTATTAATAAAGCTTTCTCATACGTAAGCAACTCCTGTCGTGTTTATCTTCACAGATGGACCGCAGAGGTAGGACTCTGGTCACATAATGGTGTTGAAAGCTCTAGACCAATATAACCCCAGTCTCTGAGCTTCCCACCCACAATCCCACCTATCCCTACCCACGTGCAAGCTCAAGCCGTGCCATGTATGAACCGCCCTGCCAATCCCATTCAACTGGTGTCCAGTTTACTCATGTCTCTTCAACGCAACCTACTACAGACTTAATTCAATGCGCTATCTAGAACGAGGCTGACCCTCTGTCACTACTTGGGAAGGCACAAGTACAGGCCACCGTAACACTGAAAGCCCACAACACACAGGCCACAGAACGGCATCAAACTTATGCGCTGCAAATCCGACCGCAACATGATTAGAGCCGAAACAAGTGTCCCATTACAAAGTGCACCGATACTCAAAACCCCAAGAGAGAGGGAACCCCAATTTCTGTGACCGTTTAGAGTTTGAGCTGGGGCCAACCATCACGCTGGCCCTGCTACATTCCACAAGGGGAGGAAATATGACAGGAGCTTGTGCTCCCGCTGTGACTCTTGAAAATATAGCAGTGCAGGGTTGGCCAATTTCAAAACAAGTGTGCTCAGCAGAAACTCTCCTGGAAGCGGGTCAGATAATAATATATAGAGGTTGAGATCATTATATGAACGTAAATAATAATACCTGCTTCTAAGCATATGTAGTAGTATACTGTAGAAATCTCCTAATTTGACCGTTTTGTTTTTTTTTATTTCCTAACTACTGTTGCTATAGGCTATACATTTGTTTTGTCTGATGAATAACCTGATGATAGATTAAACAAAGTCAAACAAACAAACCAACCAACAGATACTGTATAAAAAAAATGAATTGGACATGGTTGAGATGGGGGGGGGATAAGAGGAGGGTCTAATATCTGTTAGCTGCAGTGCGACAGTCTCCAATATGAGTGGAATGTTAACATTGATATGGCATTGATTTTTCTCCTGTCACATTAAACAAGCTGCGTGGGGTGTCCAGTGTGGTTTTCTTTTGTTGTCACATGCATCATATTAAAAAACAGGTGCCTCAAAGGATGAATTCAAAGTAAAACACAAAGAGAAGTATTGTCCTTACCACCTCTGAAACAATTTTATCATTATGAGTTTAGAGGATGAACGAGGCCGTGGAGAACTGAATGTGAGAGGAGACAAAGGCATAAAGAACACATTCAGCAAACTTCAAAATGCCAATCATTCTAAATATGAACATTGTATACATTTATTAATCACCATTTTCTGCTTGTGTAAACAGACTATCATCTATGGTGTTAATAAGTATAGTTTTGACAAATGAGCTGGTAATCAGCTATGGCAGCTTGCTTTCCTCTGTTGTAATGGTGATTGTGCTGGCAAGGCATTGTTGTGAGAAACATACAATGTTCCCATAGCACCATAAAAGAGCACCTCGCACTGCTTGCTGGGAAAATGGTGTAGGGGTTGTTGTTCAGACATATAAATTTTGCACCCAAAATTGCATTGAGGGCACAGGTCACAGTGCATGTTGTTCAGTAGAAGTACAGTTAAGGGTGGTTGGGGGCTGAGTTTGCCAGATGTGTTCTGCTGTGAAATTAGAATGGATTTCGTGAAACATATAACCTAAGAATAATTCAGCTGACAAAAGTAATGTCTAAAGTACATTTACAATACGTAAATATGTAATACATAAAATACGTTTACATTTCTCTGGTGTTTCCATCAGTTACAAAATACAGACAAATTTGTGTTACACTGGAGTCAAGCACCAATGTTCTGTTAGCAATTTAGGATTATTGTGTGTACAGATTAACTGACATGAAGCCATGGAGATATGATAAAAAATTGGCTACTGTTGTCAGTCTCTAAAATCATTATTGGTGGATCACTAGCCTGAAAACATTTGGCAAACTTAAAAGTGGGGGTTAACTATCATTTTAAAGAAAAGGGCAGATAACCCAAATTAAAATGAGTGGGCTTTTGGTTCCTAACCCAAAAGCAATCTGTGGACAAGTGGGAAATGGTCAGCCATGCTTTGGTGATTAATGTAAGGCCAATAAGGTTAGAATCTTCTCCTATCTACGTTGTTTAAATATGACTAGATTGAAATTATTAAGGTGTTATATTAATCATAGTTTTTAGTACTTTAGTCTTATCGAAGTTGCTAAGAAGTCAACCACCTGTAATCGTGACGCATCTGCTAACTTTTGTTTTCCTTTCCGCTTCTGACATTGTTTACCAGTAAAATTCCTGGCAAATGTGTATAAAATTGTATGTAATGTCTCACAAAACTACCAAATAAATCTTTTACATCACAAATTTTACACTTTTAAAAGTATTCCATTCATGCCTCCTCAAAGCTGTTGATATTCAAGTAAGAATTACTAACATAAAGGCTTAAGCATGCTAAAAACAAACAAAATGGGCTTACTTGGGAAACCAGTTGAGGCCCAGATGCTCTGTCTTGGAGTATAGAATCCGGTCCTGCAGCTCATACAGAGGTCTCCAAGGCAACTCCAAGTCCTCCCTTGAAAGTAGTTCTCTTTTTCTAGTAGATAGATCAAATTGATCAGTCAGTCAGACAGACAGAGAAATGATTGAGGTTATAACAAAGGATTCTGTCACATAATTCCATTACATACCATACAGTTCCTCAAAAAATAAGTTTTGACACTACTATATCTGTCAGAAATTATAGATATATTTAGAGGCATTTTTTACAATCATTTTTTGAGGCTGCCAAGACCATAAAAAGTTTATCTTTTAGTGTGCAACTTTGCAAGGCAAAATTTGCACTGAGGCTTGTATGTATGCAGATTTGCTGAGTAACAGTGACACTTTGTTGAGGCCCATTCTTACTTAAGGAGGTTGATAAGCAGGCGAGCAAGGCCCTGCATCATGCTGATCTCCAGTTTGGGTATTGTCACTAGCTCATAAAGGAGCTTGATGAAAAGTACATGGTCCTCTTTGCTGAACTTCCGTCCATACAGGCGCATGTACCTACAGAAGGGGTACAGATTATGGGATTATTTGCAAAGTTGGCAAATAAAGAATATGCAAAGTAATGTGTTGGAAAGCACGCGTCAACAGTGGGTACAACCCTAGATGAACAAGCTGCTTGTGTCTGATGCAATATAAACACACAATTTGGAGTATTACAACCAAGCTGGAATTCATACTGAAAAGTGAGGATAAGTTCAAATCAATCAAAAGATGCAACATAATCAAGGTCATACTGTAATTTCAATAAACATAGTTGTGAACTTAAAAGTTGCCTCCAATAAAATGTTTGCATCTCTGCGGAAAAGCTAAAATACCAGCAAACAGAATCTGGGTCAGTCTGAGAGCAGACTTTCCATCTCTCTGAGCCGGCAGTGACTCACTCTTGGGCAGAGCTATTTGCCAGCAAGAGAACTGAGACGGATTAAAGACAGCCCTGCAACCAACTGTAACAAAATGAAACATGGGTCACCAAGTGCATTATAAAGTTTACAATGTGTGTGTGTTGTAGCAATGTGATTACAACATAGTTGAAAATGTAAAATAAAATGTAGGTGCCAAAGTCCACATCATGTCAGGGATTTGTTCTCTCTGAAAGTCTTAATGCAAAGTCACTTTTTTTTATCATCTGGGGGAGACTTTAGTTAATTTATGAAAAACTTTAAGCAGGTGAAAAACACCTATTTGCACATGTGTTGTTAACACATCTGTAAGCAGCTAGATGTAATAAGCATCACTTGACTAACCTAACAGCAGACTCTCCATCATAACAATCCCTATTAGTGTGTAGAACAGAATATGTTTTCATTGAGACTTCTTCTAGCGGTCATCTGTCTCTCTACTACAACAACAAATGGCACCACAAATCAACAGCCAATCATATGATCGTGATATGATACCCGGTTACCAGGTTGCCTGGGTCAACGATTGTGTATTTCATACTCTTTACATTCGGTCACTTCTTGATTAGGCAACCTGTACTGGCCCTAGTCCGACGTGATGTCCCGGGCAATCGCTCATGTTGCTAGCTAAACTAGCTAACACTGACTAAAGAGGCGTACGGAGACGCCAGGTTACCAGAGATGGCTACGCTAGCAAGCTAAACCGTGAGTTTAGAAACCACGCCTTGACCGCAGTCAATGTGTGCAACTAAACTCCAACAATGAGCTAACGTCACCATCACTCTAGTTTAGCTAACTGCTCGGGCCCAGAATCAGGACTCTGTCAAAAGTTAAATTTTTAAAGGTGATCCATAAAGTTAACTTGCGCAACCCAACTAGACACGTAGCCAGACTGCAGCCAGATCACACAACAGACATGTAAGTACAACGTTCATATCGATGATAGACGTCACGCCAACTAACGGTAAAGGAAGTGACTTTTAGATGCTTGGATAAAAAAAAACAAAAAAACAGTGAAGCCGTTAAATAACGTTAACTTTTACTTACGTGGAAAGTTTCCTCGTCCAGAACAGCACACCCGGCCATATCTCCCTGAGCTGGACTGCTCGGCCCAAGTTTCCTTTTATTTTACTCAAAATGTCATTTGATTCTTCGTCTAGTCGATCCGCGTAGGGCAGAAGTTTGTTATATACGATGTCTTTTTGAGGGACAAATCCTAATCTGTCAGACGCGGCTTTTTTCATATTACTATTCCCAAACGTAGCTAGCTCACTAGCTAATCTTGTTTTGTTCTACTCTGGGTTACCGGTACACGCTGCTATGCTACCTAGCTAACGTCAATGTAACAGCTAAATGAGCTATCTGCCAGCCAGCTACCTTCAGCTGGCGTGTCGTAAAACAGGTAGCTAGCCAACACACCAGCTGAACAGCACAAGTTATATCGCGTTAGCTAGCTAGCTAAAGTTAACATTTGATAACGGCTGATAGCCTCAATGTCATCATACGGAAATGTTATAGCGAACAAAAAAAAGAAGTACACACAGACAACGCGCTGACACGCGAATTCTGCTCTTTCAGCTACCTAAACCCCACGATCCGCTATCCAACGCTATCTAGCTAAAGTTAGCTGGCTAACAAGAAAACAGTCATCTAAAACCGAGAATCATCAACGTCGAATGATTCGTCCAACTCTCTAAGGTCCAACTACTGTGAAGTGCCGACGACACCAAGGCAAAGCTGTACACTTAAGTCGTCATATCCGCTAGTTATGAGAACTACAGTTCCCATCACCCTACTCTTCGTTCATCTTATCTTGTAAATGTTTATCCATTGGCCTGTCAAACAGGATGACTTGGAATCCACTTAAGGCCTTTCTTTAGCATTCCTCGGGGTATTTCTACCGCAGTGAGTTCCTACTTGTGCTATATTAAGTGGAATGACGGCATGTGGTAGGTCAGAACGACTCTATTAAAGATAGTACAGAAAGGATTTAAAAAAGTCTTGTTGCTTCTAGTTCATGAAAAGACCCCCCCCCACACACACACACACATATACAGTATATATATACGCGCACACGATAATAGCCCCATTTGTGAAGGACATTTGGCATATGATTATGAATGTGACCATATACAGTACATGCATTTGGTCATATTCAGTAAATAGGCATGACACTTTTGGCCACTGGCTACAGCAACTTGTTCATCCCCAAATTCCCCATGTTAACTCTTAACTATTATTTTACCAGGCCACTAGACTGACTTTCTTTCTTTCTTTCTTTCATACAATTTCCCAGCATTGGGCTGATGACTGGTAATATCCTACCCTGTTCATAATCCCATAGATTGAAATTATCCTGATCCCAATCCATAGCTTCAACCCCATTGTACTATCGTTCAACAGACTTTTGTGTGAATAAACAGTAGTATGTATCTTTTCGGGCGCACTGCTCAGTGTGTAATTATCATGTCCCTTCCTGAGAGCCTCCTTTCCGGTTGGAGACACGTAACCATGGTAGCCCGTGCCAACCTCACCTCTACCAGCATCTGCAATACCTGACAGCAAGCATGATGAACCTCAAATTTTTGTTTTTTCTTCATGCCTGTAGTACTTTGGCTGTTAGAAAATGCAAATTGCAGGTGAACTCTCGCAGGCATTTTTGTTGCCAGATAATCCTTAAATTACTGATAAAGGTAAGCAACTAGTCCAACGGTGACAACATCACTGATTTTTAATATGTAGCATCTAGTTTATGTGTAATTTAATGGTTAATTTATTGAATATCATTATCTATCTATATGTGTGTGTGTTTGCATGTATATATATATATATATATACACAGTATATATATGTGTGTGTATGTATTATATCAATAAAAACTTTGTATTGAACATCTTGCGTGTAACTAACATGACAGGATACAGGATAAGAAAGTGGGCAATGGTGCTCTGCTTTTATTTCCTTCTCGGTATGAGACACTGGGAAATATTAATGTTACTTAATGTGGATGGCATTAATATTAGTATGTCAACACTGTGCAGGCATCTCAAGTCCTTGGGTTTCTTCAGGCGGAAAGCCAAGTCTGACCTGTTGGAAGTCCTCCTGCAGGAAGAGAGCCTTCCAATTAATCCAATATGGGATGCTTCATGGATATAAATTCACGCATTTGAAATGCATCCAAGCTGGGTTAGTGGTGTCACAAAGAACTGCTCGGTACCTGCTCAAAATCCTAGATCCTCAAGCAGTACAGCTGAGGCTATGGAATCGTCTAAGACGACATCTATAGAGAAACCCAGTTCCCAACTTCTTGTGGCATGTTGATTCATATGACAAACTAAAACCATATGGAATATGTATTAATGGTGCCGTCGACGGATTTTCGCGTATGGTCATATGGCTACATGCCATATGCCATATGACTCCATACATAGCAATCCCAGGTTTATTGCTGGTTACTTCATTGATGAAGTGTAAAACAGGAGCGGCACTCCCACATGAATCAGGTCAGACCTGGGTACAGAGGACTGTTTAGTGGAGCAGATGCTGATATTTTACAAGGTAACCATGAAGACAAGTTTTCTGAGAGATGCTACATTACCGGCTCAAGTAATCATAACCAAAATATTGAACAATGGCGGGGATTTTTAAGAAAACACCATGCACAATAGTGGATCAATGTCTTTCAAGATTTAAAGGACTTGGACCATTTCTCAGGGGACGTCCTTGACAAAAATCTAATAGAGTTCACATGTCTGGAAATAATTGAGGTAAGTCTTTCTGCTTTTTGGTTGAATTAAGATAACACTAAGTAATGACTTAATTGTTAACTTCATGGTTCACTTCACTGGACTAGACTAATCATATTTATTCTGTTTTACAGTAAAACAATACTATTCACAATCCCAGTTGCACACTGGAGTAGTTATTAGACGCTGTAATAATTTGTCCTATCCATACTGTTCATATTTCTGACACAATTACAATGTAAGTAATAAGGACACAATCCACTGTCCTTATTTGCTAAAATGCATTCCTAAGTTCATTTGAAGCTGAAATGAGGCTTCAGCAGTCAGAGCTAGACAAATCCAGGAGTAGCTATCTTCTAGTTTACTCCTCTTAGTTCAAATCATCTTTATGTTTTCATTGACAGCATTTTCTTGCTGAGCTGCTTAGGATAGTAAGAAAAGGAAGACATTTTGTAGCAATAAGACTGTAATTTTTAAAGGCACCAGCTTAATGTTTCTCTGTTCAAACCTCATATGAGCTTCAGCTGAGCTTTAGAATGCATGTTGCACAGAAGGACTGCAGTGTTTTCCCTGCCATTATAAGACTTAGGTGTTTAGAATTTAGAGCTTAGAGTTTTTGAGACTGAATTGTGTCAAGTCGAGCTAAAAATAACTAACAGAATAACATTAACGTTACGTGTAAATAATCACACATCTGCAAAGCTGTACATCGTTCATCTCTGTGACCCATCTGTGTTAGGAGGTTTTACAGGACCAACAGGAACAGGATGGTCAAATGCTCCAAAGAAGGCTGTGACATCTGCCAATAAATGCCTTTGTTTATATTATACATTGATAATTCATTTAAATAAATCATATTGTTAATCAAAGTCTGATGTTCTTTTTTTTTTTACAAATATGGTAATGATAATGGTCCAAAATTAGGTGAAAATGCATAATTTTTTGTTAAATAACAAAAAACAAAAAACCCCACCCCCAGCGTTCACCAGCGACGCAGCATCTAAAACCCTCCAAAAAGCCAGAGAAAACCCTGGACTGTATGTTGTCCCCTATCACTTATTAGAATTTATTATAATCTCTTTATAGCCATTATGGAGAGAAAGAATGACTGCAGTACCCAGTAACTCTTTCAATATACATATGGGCATGGGATATTTGAAAAGATGTGTGAGGAATAAATGTTAATAGCTAGGGTGTTGCAGGAAGTTGCTCATCTGTGGAATTGCCACAGAATTCGCCCCAGGAGGAATGCAGTTTCTCCAAGTAGATGACCACTAATGATGTACAGCCCCCACCTGTTTGGCAGTAGACTACCTCAAGACAGTATTCCATCAACAAATACAAGCTTGTAGAGAGGCCTGCCAAGAGGCCCACATCCATGTGATGAGACTGTTTTTGACATTTGTTGCTCAGAAAACAATCTACACCCACCTACTACTCCAGAGGAAGCAATTGAACTTTACCTATTTTTTATGTGCCTACATCCATACTCAGCTTTAATAGTAAGTATGCTGCTACTGTAAGAAGAATATTTTGGTGAAGAGTAATCTATAGAGAACATATTCATAAAATGGGTCAAATGACCCCCCTGCTTCAGGTTCTGATTGAGTTTCGCTTTCCTTTGTGAATAATCAACTTCCCATAATCCTACTAAGATAAAATGAGATATGAGATAAGATAAAATAAACAATACATTCAGATTTTTATGGTTCTCATTTTGAGAGTTTAACAATGTGGAGAACTGCACAAAGACAGACAACTTTCAGATCTGACAGACTGCAGAACACACTAGCCAGTGATTATTAATATTACATTGTCTGGAATTGTCCTGAAAACTCATAATTGCCATAGCATTGTTCATTTTTATCTGATAATATCTGTCTTAAATGTGTCTAAATGATTCCTACAGTTTCTTGAATTAATGGTTCTGTAATCAACATGTGTTCAACTGGTAAATGGCAAACCTACCTGTCTTACATCTGTTCTATATTTTAAACAATAAAATAAAGTAAACGTTCATATTGTGAACTGTATTGAAAGTCATGGGGCAGGTGTGCATAGCCTTGATTATTTAAGTAATGTGTTATGTATGTACACTGTGGGCTTTGTCAAAAAAAATCTAAAGAATTACAACTTATAGGACCTATCATGCCTTTGATTCAACATTTCAATAATACTTGTCAACCTGATTTATAAAAGTAGCAACAGTGTTCAGAGCTTTTTGATATAACTTCAAACACTCTCACAGTCTGTTTACATTGTTCAGATATTAGTTTGCTGATATATGAAAACCACACGTTTTTATCTCATGGTAATTGTTTCTGTGTCAGGCACATTACTTGCTGCAATAGTTTCACATAAAAAAAATATGTACAGTATGTTCAACATGGTCCTCTGAGACAGGAGTGGATGTGGAGGGGGCAACACTGATGACTTCCTCTGTTGTAGTGAAAACTGGAAGTGTCATCCAGCTGGATCTCTGAGAGTTGGTCATAGTATGCATTACCACTTGAATGGACAGCACAGTCGACACGATCTCCTAAGACAGGAGTGGATGTGGAAAGGGCAACACTGATGACTTCCTCTGTGGAAAGGAAAACTGGAACAATGTCATCCAGCTGGCTTGCAGAGGATACAGCTATTAGGCCACCTACGAACACCTCTGAATCATAAGACCGGGAGGTAAGATCAATTACGTCAACAACAGCTGAATGGGCAATGGAGCTCCCATGATTACAGTTTTCAGCTGTACTAGATGGTTCTGTTTGTGATTCATTTACACTAACTGGCATTTCCTGGTGCTGATCAGAATAATCAGTCTGTCTCTGCTACTCTCCTTTAGTGTCACCATGTCTGTCCATCTTGCTGTCCATTTCTGTGTCAGATTTGTCTATGCGACACATGCTTAAGTAAAACCAAAACAGTGCTTTCAAGTTCTGATACCTTAAAGTCATAAACATTGTGAATGAAGTCTTCCCATTTTACTAAAATACAGTTCTTTTGCATGAGACATAAGATCTTTTTTGGTTGAATCTTTGGATACATGGTGCTCCCACCAGAACACTTTCTCACTTGTTGTTTTCCCTCATGGATCCACTCCAACTAAATCTTTTGTGAACTCTTCATAGCGTTTTTAGATCGATGTTGTGTCCAGGGCTTGCATACTGTAATATTTCGCAGTAAATAGTATGCACTTCATGTACTATTGATTTCATACTAAGGTTTCAGACATACAAAAAAAAATCTCACATAATGTTTTAGCGTACTAAATAGCATGTTAATATGGAATTTTGGACGCAGCCTTAGAATATATATAACTAGAGACATTGTCCAAAATGGCGGATGAATCTATGAATCTTTTTTTTTTTTGTACAAAATTCAAGTATAAACCTTTAAGGCATATTTCAATAATACAAAATGTACATTGTTGTTGACACAGTACTAAAGACAAAAACAAAACAAAACAAAAAATTAACTTAACTATGAGTGAGGGTCCTATTCAAGCAGCATAAAGAAAAATGTTTCAGGGCGTTTCTGTCCGTCATGCATTGAAGAGATTTTGCAAATAGCTTGACTTCATTCTTCCTTCATTCTAGGGGCTTAACCTTTAAATATTTACATCTATGAATAAAGTGTTTATCCAACAAAATCAAGTTGTTTACCAGAAAATCCAAGTTTTTCTCCTTCATAAGTACTCCAGCTTTAATCGACATCATATTTAGAGGGTGCAGCAATATATCTTTAGATTGAAGTCAGCTCTGAAACGAAAGCCAAAATTCCTGCACAGATTCACACTGGGAGAAAATATATTCTACAGTCTTGATTGCAGGGTTTGGGAAACCCTGTAGCCATACAGCAGCGATCATCTAGAAAGTATTGATATATTAGAGTGATTGTATTAACCATAAAAAGCGTCACCAGCACGTAGCTGCAATAGAGCTCTCTCTTCTAGAGAGCTGGAGGAATATACATGGACCATTCTGTCCACCCAGGACAGTGCAAGATTGATATTCCTGCAGCTGTCTATTGCAGCTGTAGGCAAACACGTTCAGTCAGAAAAAGTTGTTCACTCAGGTTCAAATATCAGTGGTGATTATAAGAAGTATGTATTACATGGATCCATGGAGCAAACATGTTCACAGAAGCCGGGTCCATGCATTACTAACTTAACAGATGGGTAGGTCAACCTGATAGATGGAATCTATCAGAATGCGCTACTACCTACATTAATGTGTTTAACAGATGGGTAGGTCAACCTGGTAGATGGAAAAATCTATCAGAATGTGCTACTACCTACATCAACTTCCCCTCGTCCTACTCTGGAGTCTTTGAAAGCCTACAAAAGCCTGGAGGGGTACAAATGGACGAAATCTGAATTTGTGATGAATATTCAGCTTTGGGGTCTACCAGCTAAAAATAATAGTAATGGTGCACAATGGCTGAAAGATTTTCTTTTTAATTCTAGCTTTTAAATTTAATTAAAAGTCTTGGCCCGGATATCTGTTATCCGGATATCCGCTGGCTACACCTGAACCCCGGAAATACTGGCCGTTGCCCCCAGAGGCAAATCGTCTTCAGACCGATAGTCGATGGGTTCCGAGATTGTATTCCTGCAGTCTATACAAATTCTGTTAAGCTCTGAAAACAATAAACATAGCATTATTATTACAATAATAATAAGTTGTTTGTGTATTTGCCCATACTTTTACTAGCGGTTGAGAGCTTTCTACTTTTCATGCATGTTGCCTCGACTTGTTGACACTTTATTGTTTGGCATGATCGCATGGAAGGAAATGGGGCTGCAGTTGGCCTCACTCAGATTTATTTCAACAAAAAAGTCACAAACTGGAAGAAATTGTTACAGGTCATTTAACCTTATCCGTTCAAAAGTGACTATTCTGATGTTTTTTATGTAGTGGATTATACACGACAAATTAGTTTGTATTTGTAAATAGAAAAACATATGAACGCAAACAGCATAAGCTAGTCTTTTTTTTCCATTATTTATTATTTATTCATTTTTCGAGCACAAGCTAGTCGACACTTTACTTCCCGTTGAGACTGACATCTGATTGGCTGATATTCATTACAGTAGCAGGGCGGTGACGGCCATCTTGTGGTAACACAGGGAATTACAACCTGGCAACATTCATGTTGTTATGTGGTTTCCAGGCAACCCGTTGTATCATGGGAAATGTACCTCCAAACCACCAAACGCTTCGCTTATCTAGTCTACCATGCTTGAGCTTTACCACGTTTCATAGCCACAATAGCTCACATATAGTTGGAGATGGTTAGACTTAGCTACAGCTAGCGTTAAGTTCGCTCTCCGAACAAAGTAAGAAGTTCGTCGTAAACCGGCAAGATGATGATAGAAAAGCTCAGTTTCACCTGCGACAGACTGATGTCTCATCTGCAACTTGCATGCTGTCCCTCTTACTGTGGCATACCAGTGCGTAGCAAGGAACTGCTAATTTACAGTAATATGGACATAAAGCAGAAGGTCCGTCAACCTGTCAACCCCCTTCTCTTTTACTAATACTTTAGATGATTATTGTTTTGATATATTTTCTTGAGACTGCTCAAATCTTTGTCCACAGCCCCTGCTTCTAACTGGCCACCATGGTGACATCAGTGCCATGGTTTTTGGAACAGGTAGCAAACCAGTCCTCCTCTGCTCTGCCTCTGCTGATTACATCATTGTCTGGGATGTTGAGCTATGCCAGAAAAGAACAAGGGACGGTAAGGAAAGGGCACAAGTAGAGCACTGCATTGCATCAGTGCAGTCCCTTTAGCACAGCTAGTTTACCATCTTGTTCAGAAGTTGGTCAGTTTACTTAAAATTTTTCACCATTGATGATTATCATCACCTCAAAAAGCTGAAAACATAACATAGTCTAAAAAAATGAAGAACTATACATGGTTAGAAAATTACCTTAGCATTTTTGCATGAGTGAAAATTAAGTCTCCACGAAAAGGTTTCCAGTCATGTAACACTCATGGATCCTCGTACAGCATTTCTCCAGACTGGCCAAAATCCCATAACCTTGATCTGTGGCTATATCAGTTTTCATATTAATTCAGCTGGTGGGCCACCACAGCAAAAATGTTGCCAACGCTGATAGATAAACTCTAATTACATTTTGAATAGATTTCCTCTAAAACACAGACAAATATTTGGCTAATGTATAGCATTAGTGCCTTTATCATAGTAAAATATTTAACAAAGAATGTTTTTTGCTGCTACAACCTGTGCCTGAAGCCAAAGTGGAACAAAAACCCTCAACCAATAACAATTAGGAACTTGGGAAAGTACTGGAGAAATACTGGGCTATGTATAACCTATATATACTTTTAACCAGTATAACTTTTCTAGGCTGTTTGAAGCTATCACTGTGCCTTTTTTTCCTGAAAAAACATGCAAGTGACAGACTTTTAAGATTGCATATAAACATTGAGTCACTTAATTTGAAGTGTAGTAAAGTGGGATGCCTCATCTGATTATCTGGTTCCACCATTTACTCTGCTCTTCTCTACTTTGACTAAAAGGCTAAAACTGAAAATTAAAATCAAAGATTTGTTTATGTCATTGCAATGTGTTTTCAGAGCAGAGATCAAGTTTAAATATAGGTTATTTTTTTCTCCACAAGCATTTTTACATTTTTATTTTTTTAAGTCTTACTTTTAATTTCAGTGAACTATGACAACATTGCTGCATAAATCATCCCACTTTGCTTATTCTGTAATTTGATGGCATGAAAGCCTGTATGAAAAATATGACAAGCCTGCCATCTAGTGAAATAGCCTTGACATTTCTACTAAGGGCCTAGCAGGTTGGAGCAGAAACTGAAAAAGACGGCTAAACTTTACTGTTGTTTGCAGGCATGGTTGCAGCTGGAACAGTTATTGGGACTTTATTGGGTGAAGTGGTCCATCTTTCATTCTGTTCCTCTGATGAACGTGTGGCTGCATGCTCTGGAACCACAGTATATATACTGAACTCAAAGGTACAACAAACTATATGTCTTCACAGATAAATGAGAGTACATGGAATTTTAGTGTTCAAATGTGTTGTTATGCCCAAGGACGGAACAATTAGTATTATCAAACATTCATTACAAGGGTTGACTATTGTTGAAAATGTTTTGATAGTGATACTGGCTCTGATACCTAAAATCTGTATACTTCACTATTTTGATACTTCAAAAGAAGGATTTAAAAGGAAAGGTTTTTGATACCTCTTTGTTGAACTTTACTTTGCAATACAGTTACTTATTTTTTGTAGTTTAACATTTGTCAGGAAACCAATATTTTGGGGCTTTTGTATTACCTTTTGAAAAAGTTTGATGACTTAAAATCAATACTGATACCAAAAGCTATGGTTTTTCCATAGCCAGCCCTTGTTATTACTGGATAAGGAGTGTTTCTTGCTCATAAAACTATGATGCCTCACCAAAGTACAACTTTGTGAAGGACGATTTGGAAAAGATGGAAAATGTGACTGACAGTGGCCCAGTGGTATTGGACTCGTTCTACTGTACGTGTCCATAAAAGCCACTCTCCAATTCATTCACAATGAAGCAACTGCAGCAAGTTGTACATGTTGATGACACCACAAAGGTGCTGCTTGAACACTCCTAGGCCAGAGGAACTGTTCAAAGAAATGACATTCCCCTAATACCCACTCACATTTGCCAAATACTGTACATCTAAGCCGTTTGACTGGTTGATATACATGATAATATATAAGGTCAGTGTCCTATGTCATCACAACTCAAATGTGATCCTTTTATCCACACTAGAGAGAGGAAGTGATCTCCACGTTAACTGGTCACTCGGGGCCGCTGACAGCAGCAGAGTTCTGTCCCTGGGACGAGGAGATCCTTGTTACCATATCAGAAGACCGAACATTTAAGGTACTGATTTAAGATTCGCAACTTAGAGAATGAAGTATCTTCTCAAACACACTTTTTTATTCAATGGTATCCCTCAACCAAATTATTGACAAAGATATAAGCCATACACAGCACGTTCAATTACTGTGCATACCGCACACACAACAGGAAATGAATGACCATACAAGACTCTTCCTTGATTGTCCTTACATGACGTTTTCTATTCACAGCTGTGGGATTTGAGAACAGAATCAGTTTGCTTCCAGTCTTTTGTACTGTCAGGTATGATATCACCACAGGAACTCTTGATGGAGCAACTGAACTTGTAGCTATCTTCCTTGCATTTAAAATGAGCTGTTGCTTGAGCTAGCCATTTAAACCTCCACTTCTCCTGTCCAGTTTCTCTGTATTCAACCAACAGAACACATGTTGGTACTCTTTGTTTTCCTGATACATAATCTGAGGTTACTAGTAACTATCAATGTTTGTTTTTTTTACCAGTCACCTTTCTGTTTTCCTGTTGTCACTGAATCCTATATCAAGACTTACATTATTTGGAAGTGTATTTGATTTTTACTAATAACTCATCCAGTCTCACAAACCATTTATCAACTGGGAATAAATAAAAATGACAATTCCATTAAATGATTGTTTAATTAAATGATCGTATGTTCCAATTGTCACCTGTAAATGTTGACTTGTTACTAGTCACTATTAAATATAAATAAATCAGTATTTCACAGTTCTTTCAAGACTAGTCTCTATTCAATGTTTTGAATAGAGTAGTATTCATCAAATTAGAAACTAGTAACTCAAAAGTCTTACTTGTTATTTTTAAAAGGCCATGCTTTTGACTGTACAGCACCACACCCTGGTGTGAATATGTGTTACTGTGTCAGAGTGCAGCTGGGTCTTGCCAAAAGTAAGCTCAGCCAACCTACCCTGGGTAAACACTGTTAAGGTTTTAACTTAATGTTATGTAGTGTGATTTCTTTGTGTAGAACTCTCAACTGTTGTGCCTCTGTATTCTGTAGCATCTCCGTTGCTCAGTGTGCTTTTCTTGCCAGAGAGCAGGCATCTTATCACTGGCTCAAATGATGGACAGGTTAGTGAGACAAATGATAACCAACTCAAAAACAACATTACAACCTTAGGTTACACAAGTCACGTGATCTAACTTGAATCTGCTGGCTTTAGGTGTGGTGCTTTGTGCTCACCGATGAGCTGAAGTGTCACTTGGTGTCCAGAATGGACATTGAAAAGATGCAAAAAAGACATCTAAGACACCAAGAGACAGTTGCCCAGGGAACCAGCAGTGTAACAGGTTCGTCAAAAGTAACAGTCTCGTAGATGATTTGTCACGGTTCTAGTCCCATGCTCCTGTTTTAGTTTAGCTGCCTTAATACGTTTATTGAAGTTGAATGTGGATAGCGAATTAAGACTGCTATATTAATGTTTTCTTCTTGAAGTCACGCATGAAGGACAACCGGATACCCATAAAGTGGAGACTACAAAACCAGTCCTCAGAATGGCTTTGTGTGTCTCTGATATTCACGATGAACAGAAAAGGTAATAATTACAATCTATGTGTATCCCTTTAAAGCTAATTCTAAACATTGTGAAATGATTTGAGGCATAACTTCCATTACTTCATTTGTCATGTAACTTCAACGTGCGGAATAACAACTCTTTTGCTATTAGCAATGCAAATAATTGGATGTCAATTAACAAAATGGCTACATGGGTGTTATACTGTCACAGAGGTCTGGAAACAGTTATGAACTTAAGGTCATATCTTGATGAGTACAGTCTAATGGGTACACATGTTTCCACTGTGATCACAGGAAACTTCATATTAAAGGCTAGAGGCATTAACAGTTTCCGGCTGTCAAAACATTAGACGTTGCCATAGTAAGCAGGCACTTGCGAAGCACAGTCGCTCCACTTGCTCTTTGGAAGATTTCGATGACATGTCCAAAATGGCTTGGACCCCAAATCTCCGACCTTGATTCACTCTGCTAGGAGCCAAGCACTATGATGTCAAGACAGCATCTACGTAGTCTTACCTCATATGCCAAACAGAAGCTTTAACCTACAGTGCAACTTAAGCAACGCATTACGGATGCATGATCTATATTGGAAGTGGTAAAGGTAATTTATTAGGGGAAATCATCGTCCTTGTACAAGAAATTTCAGATAAAATGATCCGATGCTACGCTATATTTGCCGGCTGCATGGAGCTACTTGTAACCATGTGCATCTGTTTGCGTCATGCTCCATGCGCTGTCACTTGCTGACTTGGTGAGGTGCATTTGGGAATAACTTTGTTGATGCTCACAGAAGATTCCAGCTTTGTTTTCCTCTTTCGATGCATTGCAATGAAATGTATGAAATGAAACTGTTGTAGCCATTGCTAATTACTGTGGATCACCAGACTTCCTCTCCTCAATTCTCTTCTCTTCTCTTCTCTTCTCTTCTCTTCTCTTCTCTTCTCTTCTCTTCTCTTCTCTTCTCTTCTCTTCTCTTCTCTTCTCTTCTCTTCTCTTCTCTTCTCTTCTCTTCTCCCTATCTTATTTATATGGTAATTTAGGGTGCCAATAGTTTCCATCTTCCTATATCCAAATGATTTGCACTACACTTAGTCAGGGGAAAATTCAGTCTTGGACTGAAACCTCAGTCCCACGGTGTGCCTACCCTGCCATTCCATCACATAAGTATGTTTTTGTTAAGTATGTGGTTACCTTGTCTTTCCTCAAATTCTTCAAAACAAAGTCCCTTTTTTAGCGAAATCCCGAAACACTGTTTCTCCATATGGTTCTCTGTGGGCCCCTGCAGGGACAGCAGCTGGTTATGGATGGGAAGCTCCGATGGTTTGTACCTGGTTGACCTGGCTACCTCAGAACTCCTAACTGCACTGTATTTTAAAGGTATGCTGCTGCTCCCAGTGCTGCTGCTGTGATAGATTTGCACACGTTTGCACAATCCACATACAAATCATTCTACCATCGGTAGAAATTCTATCAGCTCTTTTTTTTTTTCAGGAAACCGTGGTATTGACTTCAAAATCCAAGGGGAATTAATTGCTCCTTTTCCCTTTTCCCATTTTGATTTACTTTGATGTTGGAAGTTGTAGTACTATAGTTGAGCCATGTATGAGCTATGTCTTCCTTCAGTAAACGATGGAATATGACACACCTTAAGCATCGTGGTTATCAGCTTGATGCCAGACAGGGGTAGTGTAGGTTTGCAGGGGAAGATCTGCTCTCCTGTGTACTGTGTACTCAACAGACTCCAGTTGACTTAATGTCAGGCATGTTGGAGGAGTTGCATGAAAAGTCAATACCACAAACAAACCCTTCCGATACTGATGATGCCAAATATTCTGATCCATCAAAGTATCATAGACACTTTCTCAACCAGTCAGGTATATAACGGACAGCAGATTGTTTTGTTACCACAAAATACGCATCTCATTGTCAACATTTAGAAATATGACAACTTTTGATCTTTGCACCAGGATATTTGTTGATATGATAATATCTTGGTCCTGTAAGATATTACTATGTACAATATTGGTATTATGACAAACCAGTATACTGTCAGGGAGCATGAGATGTAGCATATTCAAGCCCATTTCTTCTTTTAGATGAGCCCAACCTGAGCGTCACAGTGGCGGGGTCGTGGTCCATCTCTCCAGGGTGGGATAACAGTGTGAGTGACCCCAGTAGTGCTCTAATCTCTGTAACGACATCCTCTTGGCTACACCATGCAGTGTTTAGTTGATTAAATAGAGGGAGATGCCCCCAGATCACCCTCCAATCTATTTTCCAGAAATACTACAAGTTGGTTATTTTCTCATACTAGAACATTTTATGACTTAATTTCTGACCCCTGTTAATGATAGGATCTATGTAGATTTTTGCCTTTGTTTCCTGTACAAATTTTTAATGTCTTAGGGTACACATGTACTGGAATTTTGGTATTTTTATAACACTGCAATTAGCAGTTTATGGTTTCACAATGCCGAGATTATGTGACATATAAAGCTTTTACAAGGTTTGACTGCGGTTTGCATCCTGTAGCAAATTGAATTTTTCTGTTCCAACAGAGAAGCAATTATGTGTTACAGTGCAAAGTAAAAGCATTAGCCCTTGACTTGCCCTTGCCCCCATTATATTTCAATCTATACCATTCTGTACCATTATACATTAACTCCATTGTTAGGTTTTTATTTTTTACTTTAGTTATGTATTGTGACATTTTTCTCATATTCCCTGTTACACACAGGTGGTGTTTTTAGTGAGCTCTCTGTTTACACCCAGTGTGGCCCTGTTGGAGGTAACAAGGCCAGGCTCTGTAGACGGCCTGTGTGACCACCTGGGAAAGACCTGGATTGGAGGTGAAGGCCTCACAGTGATCCCAAGGTAACCGCCCTCAAGTTAAAGGCAAATAAAACAATATATTTGCTGCTTGATTTAAGAATTCATGTATCATTTTTATAGCGTTCAACAGTCCATTCAGTGTTTCTACGCTTGAAAAATACTCCACCAAAGATAGAAGTTCTGTAGTCTTTTATGCCATAACTATGCATATCCTGGAGTTGCTGCAGGCTTTGCATATGACTATGACTGTGTGGACATTTATTGCTTGTCTGAACGAACGGCACGTTTTGATAAAGATAGCGCTACCAGCATAATGTAGGATGCACAAATGCACTCCAGTCTCCAGAAAACCATCCTTGTTAGTTTCACAGTGATGTCTTCCATCTTTTTCAGTTTAGTCTCTACAGAGCTCTGCATTAAGCTCGGTTTATACCTCTGCGTCGAAGCGTCGCCGTACCTACGCCGTAGGTGTTTGTGGCTCAGCTCAAATATCTCAAATACCTCAAATATGTAACTACCCGTAGGGGCTATGATTTCCGGTGCCGGTATCCAGTAGTTTGCAAAATTAGACTCTTCTTCTAGCAAAGCCATTTCCAGTGCAAACTTTCTCTTCGTTTCCATGGTTACCGGGCACAAAGTGAACGTGAGAGCGATGCGCAAACACTCACTTCCACACGGCAAGACTCAACAACAACACCGCTAAAACGTGATAATTTAAATCGCCATGTAACTTGCCAGTCAACAGCACGTGTGTCTCTGCTTTCCTAAACCTGCAGTGGCACAATCGTGTCGACTCGTTAAAACTTGCAAAAAAAACGCACCCTCGCCTCACTCAAGACGCCGGGCACCTGACTGACATCCCACGTGCGGGCCGTCCCACCTGGCCTCGTGCCCGTAAACCTCCTCCAGCTCTGACGTTTCCATATTAATGTAGGTTATTACAAAAACGTTCGTGCCATTTAGTTTTTCATGAGTCAACAATATCGTAGTGCTGAG
>OMKK01008786.1:3633-38340 GCA_900302305.1 Polymixia japonica | reverse complement strand
AGGGATCGGGGTCTGCTTGGAGAATTCATATTAAAAAATCCTCCATCAGTCACATATATAATGCACCAGATGCTGCAGCTTTAGGGAACAAACACAACAAATTGACAAATAGAGGATCTGGTTACTTCAGGAAATGTACTACTTTGAAAGAAAGAAAGAAAAAAAACAGCAAAGGGCTCCATATTGATATCATTATTTTCCTCTTCAGGGTCTATGCTTTATACTGTAAAACATGATTCCCGTGGGCTGCACCACGTGTTTGCTGACACTGCCTGCCGCACTGTGAAGCTCATTGGTTGCTGCACATCAAGCTGTTTCTCCTCTATTGCTCTGTCAGTAACTGTATAAAAAAAAATAAAGCATTAATAGTAAAGAGAGAGAGCCGTGCAGGCACAATGTTAAACATATCATTGATGAAGTAGCTCAAGGAGAAAGTCAGAAAAAACTGAGAAGAGAAGAGGAGACAATGAAAGCCCAAAATTGCCCCTTGCCCTTGTTTCATTATTAAGTCCTGGTCTCAGGACGTCAGGCCTCGGCTTCAAGGAGGTACACTTTGTTTCGCAGCCATCTGAGGGGCATGTGAAAACTCAGAGCGGGCCTTCAGTTGGCCCGAATATCTTAATCTACCAACTGAGCCAGAAGGCACCCTGTTGTCTTAGTCTGTCAGTTGGAATGCAGTGAGTAGGAAGTTGCTCAGCTTGAAATGCATTCATCTAGATGTCCATTTTACTTTGACGGTGCTTTAGCTCTGCGTCATTGTTTTGTGTTTTTTTTTTTCTTTCTTTCTTAAAACTGGGGCTGTTCAACACCTTTATATACTACCGCCACGCGTTATGTAATGGATACGATGAGGTGTAACATTTAACAGTTGGGGTGGGTGGCCAAGAGGCAGGCAAGGTATGTATCTACAAAAAAACCTGCAACATAAAGAGGGATTTTTTTTGCTAACTAGCTGAATGTGTCGAGGCTCAGTGGTGGCGGTTGTAAGTGTCTGTTCAGATGATCCATTCTGGAGTCTTGAGGCAGCCTGCTTTAGGGTGACCCCACTGCCTTTCATTACAGTCAGTCCTGTGTATTTGCACCAGCCTTCATCCAACTCTCCACCGCTCCTCCAGCTCCACCCCCACCACTCAAACAACAAAACCCCAGTGTAGCGGCCCAGAATTCCACAGCATGGACATCTAACTCCATGGGAGACAACCAGTCACATTTGCTATTCTGTGGCCTCAAACTATTCCCCTCTAACACCCTCAATGGTTAAGAAACCCATGTTTAAATCCCTTCCTCTTCTCTTCTGCTGTCCCACCATGACTGATGTTTGATTCTCACCCTGCCAAAATTTCCCATCTATACAATTTCCTCCTAATTTTGCAACCCACGGCAATTTCTTCCTACCATGATTGCTTTCAGATCTGTTACATTAAGCCTTACTGAGATGTGGCTCATCTCTTCCTCTGTCCTCTCTTTCCCTTCATGGCTTCCCACAACCCTCCGTCCCTCCCAAGCTTGAAGCTTTTTCATACAAGTCAAGCAGATACCCTAGAGGGGATATATCCTGAATAAAATCCATTTAGGTTAATGTGTCTTTGACTCCATGGCCTACTACCACAGAAAGGGAGAGGTGCTGCTCAGTAGGTGTCACACAGGGCCTGAGACAGATTATAGTGTCTTACCCATAAAGCTGACTCAGCAGAGGACCGGGCCATAACCATAGCAGTCGTTTGTGGGTCATTCTCAGTACGAGCTGTTCTGCTCCCAGGGAGGCCCGGATTTGCTTTCGGAACCTGGGGGAGCCCCACGGTCTTCTGTACAATTATGTAATCTGGTAGTCCTGTCGTCTACTATACTATCAGACCTGTAACGCACAGCTCCTGCTTCCAGTTAACATAACCAAGGTGGGGGAACTGAAACACAAAAAAACCCATCTGGAAGCTATCCTTTAAATACACTGTAAGATGGGATGTTGACTAAAAACACTGCCGTACGGTACGCGAGTATAAAATGGATTCATGTATGAGTAAAACTGACAGGGGGTCCATGTCAGAAGACATGTTTTGAACTCCATGACGTCCTGGCTTGCCATCCTCCTGTTGCAGCGTAGACACAAACGGAAACACTAATTCACAGTAGCAATAGCAGAAGCCCATTGATGCGGGGCGACTGATGATAGAGGTTAGCGGGGACCGGGGGGCTGTCTGGTTTCTGCTGGGCTGAAAATGAGTCAACTCAACACTGCCCAGTTGTTAAAAAAAAAAAGGGGGAAAACATTTGGTACCAATTATTTCTGATGGGTCCCATGAAGCCATATCCATGCATTCAAGGCTACATTTACTTTCGCACTCAAAATTTGTCTTTGAAAAATGTCCAATGGAAGTTCAGATAATATGTAAGAGTTTAACCTAATATGTAAGAGTTTAAACTGTAAGGTTTCAACTGTCGGAAATGTAATTAGTTTGCAAAGCGCATTGCCTCAGACACATTATGTATAATGGTACGGTAGCAGGGATTTAATTAGTTATGTGCTTGATAAACACAAATTAAAAACAGAAAACGGAGTCTATTTTATTCCACTCGGCCTCTCCAAACTTCATGGTATAAAATGGAGGACCGCTGGAGATGTAAAAAGGCAGCGGTTGGCTACACATAAAACACAAGCGTTACACGATATGTTTTCCTTTTATTTGTAAAATGATATGAAGCCACACCTGTTGAAATCATCACTTGCAACAAAACCGCTATGTTGCCGTTACGCTCCAGAAAGTAGCATAGCATGAAAAAACTGAACAACCCATGCAAATAGTTCAGCAATGTATTACATTTTCTTGTATTATTACATCTTCCCATCAAAAGTGAAAAAGAAAACCATAGGACACCACATTTTAGCGTGTTAAAACAGCGCTTCTTCAAACAAAACATAGGAAATCCATCAGGACCATGGATGTGAGACAGACCCCGCCTGACAGACGCACTGTTCTCATGCTTATTTTCCCACTATGTTTTTATGTGAGATGACCACACCCGCTTAACCCTCAAGGTTACGCAATGATCTCATGTACTGGAAAATCTTTTGAACGCAACCGATGACACAACTAACTTTTATGGTGTATGTCCTTGCTGCTCTCACACCTGGCTGTTCTGATGTTAGACCAGTCGTTTGACCCTTGACATCTACAGGGGCGGGGCTTTAGCAGTTGACCTCTTACCTCCAAGGTCGTAGAGTACGCAGACATGGACATTGCGGCGTCTTCACTTACATGTTGTGTTTACACAGTGGCTGAACTGAAAAAATTATGTTGAAATAGATTTTTTACAAGTTGAGATGCACAAAAATACTGACTAAAACATAACTTTTTAAAAATGAAATATCACTATGCCATTACTGTATGTCACTGTCTGCGCTATATCTGCATGTAATATGCAGTAACTGCGCTCTAAAATGAGACTATTAAAAAACTGTCACTCTTAGCAGAGAGATGGTATTGTAATACCTTAAAACAGCATCCCCCAGGGTTCTCCTCATATATATTGCAATGTCCCAGCTGGGTAATTGTCTTGTGAATTATTCATCATTCATGATTGAATCATTTGTTACTGTATGTATTCCCCTAAATGGTCCACATGATCTCTCGCAACCAGGTCAACTTGAGTGTCAAACCAGACACTGTTTTTCACTGCACGACTCAAATATACGAGCACACTTGCTTGCAAGACTACCTGCTCACTAACACAGCATGTTTGTCAAAGGTTGTTTTTATTGTGTTGCTATTACATACAGTACAACATTTTTAAGTATTTTAAGAAGTTAACATTGAATATGCTGTAGAACAGAATATTTCGACTTCAGTCAGATGGAATCATCCACGCTGGACAGACGTAAACATACACATGCATGAACGCCCGCGGACACACATACACAATAAGGTCCTCTGTTTATCCAACACGACCACAGTCATGAACAAGCAACTATTTCTCTACATATGTGCCACGATGTACACAATGGCTATCACTTTCGCTAGGTCACCCTCCCCAGTTGTTTAACCATTGTTCCCGATGGTTTGTGCATCTGGTCAATGACTGCATTTTGCTGATGCCAGACAATGCATCCCCTATTGACGTCAGTAGCGGTTGGTGTCATTACACTGATACTATACACTCTGGCGTTCCTCTGATACGACACCCAGTGAGTTGTAGATGCAACAATCTGTAGATGTCATCGTACAATCACTTGACAAACCCCAGTTGCCAGCTTATGTCTCCTTGGAGACCAGCAAAATACTCAAGTTTGACCGACTGAAAAGGACAAGTTAAGAAAACAAATAAATCACAGCCATGGAGCCAGCGATCTTTAATGCTTTTCAATGGCAAGAATGTAATGTTAATAATCCAATAATATTTTATATGCTAGAAGAATAATGGCAAAGGGAAAGGGGAAAAACGAACAACATATTTGTACTTTGTCACTGGTCCTATGTGCTGTAGGACAAAAAGTCACCGCAAACCCCGGACAGATGTGCTGATATTCAGTTTCTTTATGTCCTTTGTAACTGCAATTCATGCATTATAACTGTACTAGCCGCCTCTCTCCCTCGTCCGCAAAGTAGAAGTTGTACTGAATTTTTAATCAAATCGAATAAAGACTAATCAAAGCCTAAATAAATGACCTGACCGGCTACATTTTTCCAATGTTGAGAGTCCATAAATACCTAAATCCATAAATGGCTCAATGCAAATCTACAGCGCAAAGACAACGCTTTTCTTACCTTTGAATAAAACCGTGCCACTAACCTTTTTAGTGTTTTTATGGAGCAAGGCTCGTCTCAGTGTGTTTGTAAAGTTAAGACTGCATTTTGGGAGATGTGGCAGGACTATTATGCTCATGATAAACTGTCCTGACACTTGTTAGTCAAACAGCAGGTTAAAGTGCCATTTTAATCTAATTCAGCTCTTGCCGGCTCAGGTATATGTGGTGGTTATAGTGAGATGTTTCAACGTTGTAAAATCCTCTAGCCTCCACCCACATTTTCTTCTTAAAAGCTTTTTAATTTCCCTCACTCTGGGCCACAGGAAACTGATGTGGATTGTCGGGATGGAAACTTTGAGTCCGCAGGTTACTGTGAAGCGCAACACATACTGCACATTCTAGCCTCCCGGCCAATACTTTGCTTCTGAATCGTTATTGAACGAAAAAAATACTAATCCCTGTGAAATATGAAGTTTAACTCACTATAAACTGAGCTCAAAGAGCGGTCTAACGGAGATGGCCTCGGGGAAATATGTTTCTAATTCGTTAACCATGTTTCTTTCTCAACAAAAAAGATGAGGCTCTATCCAAAAATTTAGATAACTACAGTGTTAGTTGGTCCTTGAATGGCAAAAGTGACATATTGGTTTGCGGCGGATTCCGTCTTAAACCGCGGTGTAATTCCTTCGGCAGATTTCCGCCTAGCCTGCGGCAAACCAACATCTCGGCAAGAGAGAAGACGGATCGCTGGAGCGATGGCCAACAAAACACCCAGAGAAACCTCTTCAAAAGATGAATGCAGACCAACTGCAAATCGAGCATAACACGCACACAGAGAACCGCACAAACAGCGAAAGATTTAAGCGCGGACGTATCACGCAAACGCATGCAAACGTACGCAAACATGCAAACACACACACACACACACACACACACACACAGCACACACACAGCACATAGCACGCACACGTGAGCAGTGTAAAACAGTGACGTAAACACAGCCCATAAAGACGCCATGTGGACTCAGCTGTCTGCTAACTTGAAGCAGAAGACAGGGAGCGCAGTTTTATTGGAAATAAGAAAGTGTGACTGCACAACAACATCCATGATGTAGAAGAGGCACGTGTACACTGTCGGCCAGTCAACGATCACACCGGCGCTCCAGTTTTACTGGAATAATCAACATGCCAATGGTGCACATTTGTAAGTACTTTCAATATGCATCAGTCCCTCACGTTTCACAGCCTCTAAGTTGCACTGCACTCATGGATTCTGATCAACAGTTAATTGCTCTCCGAAAAAAAACAAGAAACGAGTTTTTGAAGCAAAATCACAAGAAAGCCTGGCAGATTGTATCCAGGGACAAATGAGCACCGGCTTTGAAAGTGTGTGTGACATTCGTTCACATTAAAAAGCCAAATGTTACCCCGAGGAAGTGACTTAGTCATGATAATTGGAAGCAAACTTCAAAACAAATGAACGGAGTTCAAAAAGAGACCCTCCCCTGCTTCCTCTGTGTGGATGTAATGACTTGCCATCAAACTCCCCGGGCACCATGTGACATTCATCCTCGTCAGACTGCGTCCGCCACAACAATGCGTGTGCGCTCTCTAGCTTTCTCTCTCTATCTCTCTCATCTGCCTCATGTGTTTTGATTCTGTATCATTTCCAGATTTTTTCAAAATACCGAGGACTTATTGTAATACTGTGTATATGAGAACAAACTTCTCATTCTAATAGTTAAGCCCACCTTATGAACCCAGTGTGGGAGCGGGGATAGTCAAGCAGGAAGCGAATGTCCCCTTTTTCTCCTAACTTAGATCTATCACAACTTGCGGACAACAAAAATACAGTACGTCGAGTAAGAACAGTAAAAGCACTCCGTGACCAATTTCAAAGTTGTGAAAATTGTTAATGCCAGACACCGTTTAATCGCCGTTGACGCTGAAGCCACGGAGAAGGGCCTTGGCAATACTCCTTAAAGGGGCTGACAAGATTGTTTCTCAACAGGAAAAACGGTAGCAGCAACAATAGTTTATAGTCTTCTTCGAAAAAAATGACATTGTTCTAAGCTGAGCCTTACTGCAGTAGTCATGACAAATGAGGGGGCATTGACTGGAATCCAGGTGACATTCTCCGGCTGACTGCCTTTTCTCTGCCCACCCAGGGGAGTAATTTCACACTGTTGAGAGGCTCCTCCAGACATTTCTCATGTTGAGCGAAGATGTTGGCTGGAACGGATAGGATGGATAGGACAGGTAGCATTCGATTCCCCCGAGTGTGTGTCCAGGTCCAGATTTTAGAAGTTTCATTGGAAAAAAAAAATTAAAAATAAAATTCAGAACTCATTTCTGTTTAGGCACAAATGCACGGGACTGACTTTTCTATTTGACTTTTTTGCTCTCCTCAGACAGTATGGGAAACGCGGGGGAGGTAACAGGAGCGATGCCAGTAGTCTCTTAGGTAGGGGTGACGCCAACCTTATCTGTTTCTGGCTGGATTCTCATGAGTATTATCCGCTATCTATCCTCTATATATTGATAGGCTGAATGAACAACACTCACTGGTTTTCTCTCCTAAGATAGGACTCAGACTAATCCTAAATGTTTTGTCTGTTATCATCTAAGTCCACAGCAGTCATCCACATCCTAAATACAGGGAATCCGTGTCACGGAAAAGACACAAAGGAAAAGCGAGTTTTCTGGTCTAGGCCAGAGGGGAAAAGATATTTTGCGTTGCACTTAAAGCAGCTACAGACAGGAATTTTGCTTTGACATATAATTATAAAATACATTTTGATTGCATATTGTAATGACTATGGAAGAACGAAATCGTCACCGTTAAGGTCGATTTCCGAAGATTGAAACCTCATGTTCACTGTGCAGTGTTGTGTGCCACCAGGTAAGAAAATAGACGGGCCGACGTCCGGCGCAGAGGACGTGTGTCAACCAAAACAGGAAGAGCCTCTTCCGTGAACATGTTTAGTCGTCTTCTTTCAACACTCTTACTTGTTTTTTTTGTTTTTTTTCACTGAGCTGTGTAAATAAATAGTGTGTAGTGTGCAGTTGCTGGGCTTTGGAAAAACAAACAAAAAAGTGTCTGGGTTGTCTCCGCGAGCGACGTCAAACAATACTACCGCCAGGAAATTCAAGGGGTCATCAAAATCAAGCTCTTACTATCTCGTCTGTAGCTGCTCTACGTTGCTAATACAGTTATACAATTCACAAGAATTAATCCAATTCTAAGTGTTTCTCTTTTCTAAGTTGTCATATTTTTTTTCCACGCATCTTAAACATTGGCATGAGCAAGCAAACCGCGGCCTGCTTTAGATCAAAGCCCTATTGATTAGCATACATTATGCAAGAGAATGATTTCTGCTGACCGAATGAAGTGGGAGTATGTCGACTGTAAAGTAGCCCCCTTAGAGCTTCGACATCCTCTTCCTCAGAAGCAGAAACGCCGTGGGCAGGGAAGCTGCTCAAATGAGCTGGTGTGAGAATCCTTTTAACCTTCCTCAACTACCATGAACGTTTTGCCTCAGTGTTCCAGTGCTCATTTCTATCCGCCAGTGGGTTTAGGTAATAAAGCCGTGGGGAAACACCAGGGGTGTGGTGTGGGACGCGTTCAATGAATGAGCCCATTCTGCTTAATGTTTGCGAAGGGTCAAATGTCAAACGCAAACATTTTCAACTTGCATGTTGCATTCAAGCGAGAAACAAACTGTTGCGTGACAATTACAAATAATGACAAATAATCATCGCGACTAAGGCCAAATTGTACTCAATTACTCTTGATAGCCTGTGGCGACACCTCAACGTTTGGCACAGGACAATACTACATTTATCATCTATATACTTGATAATCTATCAAATTATCTATCTCTCAAAGTAAGATCTGTTTAGTTTTTTACGGAATTCAGCCATTTACGTTAAGTTATCACAGTTTGTGACCATTCAAAGAAAGCAGAGGGATGGTCAGAGGTCAAAGACAATCAGTATCATTCAGTAAATGTGACAAAGCTGGAGACCAGGGTCAATATTGACTCTATCTGTGCCTGCATTCTTCCTTTTGGGAGCCGTGAGGTGAACAATACAACCTAGCAGCATTACAAGGATGGAAAAGGTCTACCTTTTTCCCTTGTATACTAGCAAAAGTAAAACAAGAACAGAAGAGAAGACTTCTGAGGAAAATACTCCCAGCTATATGCAGGGTATCATAGGGCAGAATGAATAAGTCCCTTTATCCAGCTGAGCAAACTCAGTTTTTGAAAGAGAAAAACAACCCTTTCGGATGTGTCAAGGATTACTTTGAGGAAGTTTGTCACAGCACAGACATGTGTGGTTAAAGCACTTGGATCACACCAGTTCCTCAAAGAACATCTAAAGTGTATCTGAACAGGCAAATGGCATCAGGGCAACAGACAACTGTCTGGACAGGTAAACATGTTACAAAACTCCCCTCAAAGGGAATTAGAGGCATGAAGATATACATTTTCAAGTATGGTGATAAATACATGCATAAACACATACAATTGAAACTATTAAAATCATCCTGGCACCTTTTTTTTTCACCGGACGTACATGACCAGGCCTAATAACCTCCTGTTTAGCGTTGGCATTATTGAGCTATGATTGGCTGTTCACATTGACCTTAGCACATCATCCATCATGGCCGCCTCCAGGTGCCCCAGTTTTTTCTTCCCTTATTAGTCCCGAAAGGGCCAGTACCATGATGGATGCTACCATGGGGATACCGTTCATCACACAGGGGGCCGGTAATGGGGCGGGACCACCCCAACATTCAGTTACCAAGATGAAGAGAGGAAGAGCATAACGAAAGGGGAGAGAAACGGGAGAGGGGGGGAGGTTAAACAACACACCATGCAGAGCCCTATTTGTTATGATAGATCAGGGACTGATGCTCTCCAGTGAATAAGATATGTGTCAGCCTCCGTTGCTCCAAGGAACACGCTATTCTGTGCCGAAGAGTACTACACACAGTTCCGCTATAGGCCAACAAAAAGGATGCGCTTGGAGTGCATTACATTTAGGAGTTCAGGAAGACAGATGCTGAACCCAAGACAACATATCTATTCTGCCTCATTTGTGGTTCAATATGCAACTTCAGAGATTTGTTGTGGATAATAAATAAAGTTGAAAAATCAGGTGGGGCTGTTTGGTTAATTGACCAAAACAGGCCCTTCTTTTCCTCATATTGAAGAATACAACAATGCATACTTTGGATGGGTTGTCTGGTTCTGAATGCATTTCCTTAACAAAAGACCTTCTGCACATCTGTACATGACTTACTCCAATGCCTTGATTTCAGTAACTGTTGTTGTTAAAGTACGGACTAGTATTCATTCATGAAAAACAATCTACCAGTGACATAGGGCTTCTTAGATTATTTCAAGCTAATATTGAAGTGAAAATGTATCTCTAACTTTCATGGTTCTGCTGTGTGACCACAGGCAATGAGCAGCATGCATTTAAGTGCAGTGTGACACACGCAACAGCAGATAGCGCCATTGGACTCTTCATGCTCAAATTCTCATCTGAACCTTGTTATTACTGTACTACAATTAGTATTTGTTTATGGAAGCAGGTACAGGAAGAACATATTTTCCTCTATGCATGCTCATTAAAGTATGCGCTAGAGTATCTCTCCTGTAAAAGCAGGAAGTGTAAAATTACTGTATTTGTTTGATAACACTTAAACCAGTATGAAGAGCTTCTTTGATATTCCATGCTTGTTGTTAGAGATATTCCATTTACAATAGTAGGGACCAGCATCAAAGAGGTAGAAAGAGGATGGAGAGGAGGGAATGTATAACTGCCACTGAGTGGTATATTACATCATGCATATCGGGGTGACTAATTAACCCTTTGATGCATAAACAAAGAAATATACACTCTTTCATAATGGGGCGTAAAAGGCACCAAACCATTAGACAGTGTTTCTCCAGTGAGTCTCAGTGTTAAATTTATATTGCACATTTTACCATAAAGAAAGATGTTAATGTTTGAAATATATTTGATACCTTAAAAAAACCCCCACTTACAATTCAATTCACAATTTCAATTATAGAAGTACTAGTTCTAAACAAGTTAAATACAAAAAACGATTAAAAGGACATTAGTAAGCAACTTTTGACGAGCTTCAGATTGTCATTAACAGTTTAATCGTGTAACCATTTAGTTGTAAAAAGTTTCAAAATCTAAAAAGGATGACATAGTATGCAGGGTTTTCCCTGGCTTTTTGGAGGGCTTAGGTGCTGCGTCACTGGTGAACGCCAGACGAGGGTGGGGGGTGAGGGTGGTTAATTATCAATATATGATATAAACAAAGGCATTTATTGGCAGATGTCACAGCCTTCTTTGGAGCATTTGACTTCCTGTTCCTGTTGGCCCTGTGAAACCTCCTAACGCAGATGGGTCACAGAGACGAACGATGTACAGCTTTCCAGATGCGTGATTATTTACACGTAACGTTAACGTTATTACATTAGTACTAAATGCATTTCTTGAGGAGATATTTAAAAACTAATCACATGGGGCCCCCATTATGCATCAAAGGGTTAAATGAATACTGTTGTGTACTGTAAGAATGCTGCAAGAAAGTCAAAGAATGCAATGTTATAGAAGTTATTCTGGAATGTTATTAAAGATGCTGGCACTCAGATTTTCAGATATTTTCTTTGCAAAAAAGGATGCTCAATGCTTAGGAGTGTAGCTTACATTATTACAAATGCCATCTATGCCTATCTTTTTTTTTTTTTCATTTTGCATGTCTTTGCAAAATAAGATTAAAAATAATTGAAAAGAAGTTCTGAACTTCCATCCAAGTGCTGTCCAGAACTTTATCCTGCTGTAATGCATTTTCTATCAAGATACCACATGACAAAAGACAAAGTTAATGAGTTTATTTAAATAGAAAAATAATTTAAAAAATAAATTGATATGGACTCAATAGCAGTGAATAGGTGAATAGGCGAGGTAGCATGAATAGTAGTTTTGGACTGAAGTCATCAGAGGTCTCAAAGTCCTCTGGCAATGGAGGTTTAAGGGCAACTAGTTGACAAAAGAATCTAGGGGAAGAGATTCTATGTGCGGGTTACGTCTTGGCTGAGAAGCATCTTAAAGGTGCTATCTGTAAGATATTAAGACATCACCGACCTTAGTGTTAGTGAGGTGAAATACACTAACAAACCAAAACAAGCACGGCTTGTGCAGGCTGAGAGGAGAATCTGTTTGACGTTGAACATAAGAACCAAAATAACTAACTCACAACAGGGTACAGACACCACACCACAGGCCGCTGACTGCCATGGGTGTTTTGGTGAAGAGGAATTAAGAGGAAGAGGAAGTATTTTTTTTGCCTTCACTTCCTTACAACGTTACCATGCTATGTACACTTTGGAAACATCCAGGAGTGATTTAAGTCATCCCCTACTGACCAGGAACACACTTAATGTGGTGGAGAATATTGTCATATCCTGGGCAGCACAAGTACTTATTGCTTAATTGTAATGCAGGGCCTGTTTAAGTGAAAACTCCTTACAGGAAAGCATGGAAATAAGCCAGAGAAAGATAGGTGGAGAACAGCGAGGAGATGAGATGGTGGAGAGGTTTGATGAGCTAACCAGAGTTGAGGTTTATTCCAAAACAAGCCATTTCCTTCACGAGTTATTGAAACAACGATAACCTGGGTCAAAACAACCTTTATGACCATGTCCTTTTTTTTTTTTTTTAAACCAACCAGCCAGATGTTCAATTTAAAATGCGTCCAAAGCAACAGTTCTCTCCTGCTACATCATACTTAAACCAGCTGATTATAAATTCTATTAGTGGATCTCTTACTGTGAAAATTTTATTTGATAGTAGTGATTAGGTGGCACTCTGCTAGGTATGGAATGCATCAAGCTATGTGTGTTTACACACTCTCTTTAAGTCCCCCGCTGCTTAGGTCAACTGCCAGGTCACTGAGTTCCAGCTAAACCTCAGATGGTCTGGTGAGAGGAAATTACTTTTTTGACCATGATATTAAATGTACACGGTTGGTTTGATTTTACAGGCCGCCTCTCTCAATCTTACTTCACATCGGAAAAAATATGTTTTGGACAATTTAAGCCCCCATTTTTTCTATAAATGTCCTCCCATGTTCTCAGATTTCTCCTGTGCTTGTGCTCTCTTTTGTCTTCAGTTTATTTATATCTCCTCTTTCTTGCTTGCTTCCTTCAACCTCTTTTGTTCGTTGAGGAGGGGCGCAGCGGTATTGAGGTATGCTCTTAGCTCACCCGGCTCACCAATGCTCTCTGGCCCTGCATTATTGAACATGCTGCAGAATGGCCAGGTCTGCACGAGACAAGACACCGGGTCAGAGTCACTGACTCGGAACTAGTTCTATGGGACAAGCTATATTTGAGTCAGGGTCAAAACTGTTCTGAGAGCTGTGGCTAGGCATTACTGACAGGAAGTCTTTTGGGTGATAGCAAGAGAGACGAGCAAGGGGGACGTCACCTCCACAAATTGACTTTGACCATCAGTTAATCATCTCTGAATGGATTCTGTCTGTCTTTTAACATCACTGATGTTGGGTTCAAGGAGTTTAATTCCCGTCAATGGGTGTTAATGGAAAAAAAAGGACTGCAAAGCAACAAGCCAATAAAACAAATTTTTTTCCTAAATTGAAAACATGCACATTGGTGAAATAAAAAAAACCGAACACAGTTCTAGTGAACACATTGTATTCCAGATAAACAAGCAGTGGGCAGTGACATTATATAAGGCTTGTTTCTCAGCATAGTAACAATAATAACTTTATTTGTATAACACTTTTCTCAAACAAAAGTTTACAAAGTGCATTACAATACAAGCAAAAGACAATGAGACAAGGTTACACAAGGAACAGCAGCAAAAAACAAACCATGTTACAATCTGAGCCCTTAATTGCTCAACCTTTATGGCAAAAAAATGTTCTTTGCAGAGGAGTGTTCAATACTGTTGCTAGGGGTGGGCCTAATTACAGTCCTTAAAAAACAGGTAACCCTTTCATTTACAGGCCATTAATCATGTAGTGATGTGAAGAAACGACTAAGAAATAACAGTAAAGTAAAATCAGTAAAATCAATACAATGACAAGTTGTAATAGTAGAACGGCGTTTTAGAGCACTTAACTGCTTGTTGAGGACACTTCAGCTTGATAAAGGTGATTGGGCCTGTCAAGGTGTGTATGAATGGACAGCTGATTGCATGCATGCACTGAATATACTGTATGCGTTCATCTAGAATCTCATTTGATCAAATCTCTTCCGACTTGATATCGTAGCGTGGTCGTCATAGCAACCATGCGATATTACAGAGCTGATGACAAAGGAACCCTAAACAGAGATCCGTCACTGAAATAGACCTGTGTGTTGTGGCCATGCTGCATGATGTGAATCTGTCAGCTTGCATGCGTGTGTGTGTGTGTGTGTGTGTGTGTGTGTGCATGCGTGCGCGTTCCTCTTCTGCTTGTGCCACAGAAAAGCCAAAACATTTTTATTTAATTCAACCTGTTCACAAAGTTCACAAACATGACAAAAAGGCCGTGTCAAATGTGTTCAGTGCTACATAATACTAATTCTTATGTAAGTACAGTCATTTCCGGTAATGCTACTGCTACAACTTGTCATTATATTGATTTTATTGATTTTACTTGACTGTCGTTTCTTTGCAATTTCTTCACATTACTACGTAAATAACAGCCTGCAAATGAAAGGGTTACCAAAACACCCTGGAGTTATGTTTTTCAATATGAGGTCGGAGAAAGCCATGCAAGTAATCTTTCAGAAAATTTGACTTCGGGTCTTTCAATATTTCATGGAAGACGTGACGCTAAGACGCAACGCTAGCCTGTCGTAAGTCAACTCAGACATGTGCCTCTGGTTGAGTGCTAAAGACTCCCAAGAAGAAATATCAATTTACTCAGTGCTACTGCCAGGACTAAACTCTAGGCCTACAATGATATGGATCATCTAACGCTCTTTCTTGAAACCCTCAGAGCTCGTCTATGCTTTCACACATGGGTAGGTAGATCGAGGAAAACACTGCACAGGGCAAAATGTTGATGTTTCTGTGACGGCGTTGCGCAGGTCAACGAAGGTTATAACAATTCCAATGTCTAATGTCTGGCGGCTCCTTCTTTCAACTGTGTTTTTTATTCAGTGTTTCAGTCTTCCAGACTGTGGCTTTCTGGTCCGCCGTGTGATGCCACTTAAACAGTCTTCTGCTGGCAGTGGGATCACCGTGAATGCCAAGGCAATTAATCCCATGACCTGCTTCAGGTCACAGGGAGACGTACAAGGGCAGAATTCCATTACTTGAAAGGAAAATAAATTGGAAAAGAGAATATGAGAACTTTATATCTATACAGAACATAATGATTACCCTTTGCTTTATTTACTGTAATCTTATCTACTGTAATTGCGCTATAGCTATTTTGCTTCCAGTGTTTGGTTTGATTGAGTTATGGATGCGAAATGCTGCAAGTGAAAACCTCCCATAGGTGACATACTTAGATGCTCTAGAATCAACTTCAGTGTACCAATTGTGAAATGAATACAAATGTACCATCTGCAGAGCCTGGATCACTGGCCTCTATTCAAGAGCAGACACACAGAAGTGGGTCACATCATGTTAGGTTGTCCTGGAAACTCTTAGCAGCAGCGAAGACGGTATGCGACGTTCTGCAGCACCTACAACGAACGTTGTGAAAAACGTTGGAACGTTGCAAAAAACCTGTGGCCTAAACATCGTGGCATCTGTAGGTGACTCCTTGTCTAATGTTTACCACTTTACTTCACGCGTACTTCAAAGGTGGAATCGATATGCATGTGCATGTGTGTGTGTGTGTACATATTTTGCATCCCGGTGTGTATGTGTATGCAATTTGCTTTTTGTCCCAATCAGTCCTTGTGTGTGTGTGTGTGTGTGTGTGTGTGTGTGTGTGTGTGTGTGTGTGTGTGTGTGTGTGTCATGATACCTCCACAGTGTATGAGCTGTTCGATATGGGGACAGGGAACACCACCAGTAGTAAAGAGTGGGCGTATTATATTATTACATTCCCCTCCTCTTCAGTCCTTCAGGTGTTTTTCACAGCAGTACTCTCTACGCACACCGCTAGCGCTACGAAGCCTCGTTGGCGTCTGCCATCTCGGAGAAAAAAGACGGGGAAAGAGTTTGAAGCCACGTTCATTGTCTCTGTCAGACAATCTGTTCTCTTCACAGACACATTCTGAGTAACTGGTTGAGTACAGATAATTATAGGACCCTGGTCACGAACAGACAAACACAAACAATGTGCTTCATCACCCCCGCCATTTAATTTCATTTTATTGAAATGAACCACTGGCTTTTCTACTTTGTACAATTTGTATCCCTGTTCTGTCACTATAGCCGAAGTCATTCAAGAAGATAATTTACCGTTGTTTAAAGTAGCTGTGATTTTGGAACGCGCCAAGGATTTATGTCTTTTAATTTCACGAAGGCTATTCAAACATTACGAAAGGATTAGGACGTTTGCCGACCTAACTGTGAAAATAAAAAACTGCCAAGCTTATACAAAAAAACAAAAAAAAAACAGTCAGGCCTATGGAAGAACTCAAAACCACAAGATGACAGAGCATGTTTATGATGGTAAGACAGTGTTTTCAGAGACTCTTAGGTTGGCAGTGGAAGGCTGTGAGAAGTGACAAATTACCTGATCAGGCAGTAGAGCAACACTGTTAGACATAAAAGCAATCGCACAACTGTGTTTACATTTGGTTCCATGGAACAAACCCAACAAACCCTAATGGGAACTCAAACAGTGCTGCAAGTATTGATGCTTGCAGCCAGACAACAATTTAGGACAGTGAGAACCCAGTAAATAGCTACAACTGCAATATCTTCCATTTGGAAATCTACAATAAATAGAGCATCAAGATTAACACCCCTCACACTATCTCTCTCTCTCTCTCTCTGCTGTCCTGATCTACTCGTGCCTGTGACCACAGGGCAGCACGGCATATCTTGCGGTAATGTGTATTATTGCCATTATACCACAGTTTATTAACAAACATATTCATAAAAACTCTTCAAAAAGAACAATTTGCATTCTAACAGTTATTATTTGACTCTGCTAATAAATATAGTTCCACAAGATGAGATGATGACGCTCCTTATTATCGTTGTTATGCAATAGCACGGGTGTATGTTGTGATTTTCTGTTTATACCTTTCTCTCGTAATATCATCTAAACTAGCACATTCTGCTTTTCGATTCCTACCTTCCATCTGAATTTTGCGCGTCGTCGGAATCACGTATCAACGAATCACGAATCACTGCAAACAACTAATGCTGTCAGTCAGTCAGTAAGTGACAGACATTTAAAAAAAGAAAATCTGCAGTGAATGGTTCCAGTTTAACTATGTTATCACTTCATTGATACATACTTTGTCCATTCAAAATCAATTCTCTATCAATGTATTCATAAAATAGCTTGTTTGGGTAGTTAGCTATATATATATATATATATTGGCATGCATTTTAAATGCCTGCCTGGACTGTGATGATATTTATGACTGCTATCGATGATATCGTTGCTTTTGTTTGTTTGTTTGCTTTAAATGTGTCTGTATGTTCTGTGCTGTACCACGAATTGCCTCTCTGAGGACATTAAAGTTTCCTAAGTCTAAGTCCTATAGATGGATCTCTACTGCGCAACATTCTGCGTTGCGTGTGAATCCATGTGTGTTTGCATGTGTCTGTTCCACCGATTTTGGAGAGAAGTCCTCCACAGGTCAGCACTAACTTTGATACAGAGAGTTACTTGCTCAGACAAGGGGACAGGTGACAGATATGCATTATGCATGGGAGAGGAACGGGGGAGGCAGCACAGGATATAAAAAGAACACTAATATATTCATGGTTATACATACACTTACACAAAGACATACTGTACTTGCCTGTGCAACACTAATGGTTTTATTTACACAAATATGAACTGCATGCCATTTCAAACAAACAATAATAAAATAATGCACAGGCACACACACACACACACACACATATATATATATATAGTAGGCTACCCACACACAGTCTGAGCATTCGTACATGTACAAACTCCCACACTCCACCCCTACCTCGCTCTGCTACTTCCTCTCTCTCCCTCAGGCTCAGAAGGCAGTCTGAAGCTGCACTTTAATACCCAGTGGCAGAGAACAGCTTTAAAAGGAAAATCTCAGGTCTCACCATCTGTTGTTCAGTTCTGGGCCAGGCAACGGGGGCTACAGTAAAATCGCTTCAGTGATCAAAAATTACAAACCTGATGTAAGCAGCAGTGCATCCAGTAGTCAGCTGCCTGCTTCCCCCAGAGTCCCACAGAGCATTCCTTACAAGTCCACGTTTACCTTCCTTTGTTTTCTTGATTGATATTGTTGGTAGAGTGTTAACTATCCTCAGCTGGTACAGGTGTTGTTGATGCCTCTAATTAGCTGTAGAAGATTAATGACGTGGATTAACTGCCAATAGGAGTTTGTACCAACTCTTAAGTGTATTGAGTTAATTTTTATCAAAATTAGTGCGCTAATATCACGTTTTATTCTCACTTTAATATCTATCTTGTTTTGGTTTTAAAAGTTGGTTCTGTAGTTGTTTCTTCAGCAAAATGTTGCACCTAGACCCATGTTCCTTTTTTCAAGTAAAGGTTAAACGATAAGAGAAGATGTTAAAAACAAGCCAAATACCAAACCAAAAGTCCCCTAGATAAGGCTAGATGAAACTGTAGATAAACTGGGCTTTCAGTTCAAACGCAATATTCTGCCTTTAATAGAGGTCAAAATGAAAGTAAAGCCAGGCGGGAGGGAAGTAAATGACTTGTGAAACAGATAGAGGCTTAGCTAGGACTCGAAACGCTTCAGAGTGCAGAGGAAGAGGAGAAGAGTGTGAGAGAAGCAGAAGGAATAGTGCAGAAGTGATCTATAGATCCAAATGTATTGACATAAGCATATACGCACACACACACACACACACGCGCGCCCATGTGGAAGACCGGCTTTGCAAAGAGCTACATGTGAAAGTTAGCGACGGCACAGAGTTCCTATAACGAGTCTTTCAACAAGGTGAACACCGTTAATGTTAACTGTCTCTTATCTCCTGTTCCAGGCAAGGGGAATTAGTGACCTTCCGCCCCCCGCCACTTGGCTTCTCCTCATGCCTCGGCCATTGCTCCTCGTTACAGCATCATAGGACCGCGTGGCCCGACGCGATACCACAGCAGGCCACGGCTAGCTCGTTAGGGAGAGAATTACCCTTCTCTCGTTTTGCTTGACGAATGATACATGTCGTCTGCGGCGTTGGTGATTCAGCGACACAGATTCCGGAAAAGGTTCTTTAATTGTGTTAGAAGTGTAATGGCGTGCTCATAATGTGTTTCAAGTGCATACGTGCGCACTCTTCCACACACACACACACGCGCGCGCGCGGGCATGCTCATACGCATTAATTACAATCATGGATTTGATCTCATTCTTAATCACACACTTAAATACCCTCAAGCAAGGTGTGACTTTGAAAATTCCCAAAGATTGCTTGCACACAAATAGCGTTAGAGCTTACCTTGACACAATTTTTTCAAAAATGTTTCACTTCTAATTTCTGGCATCCATCACATACCGACGCTGCAGACAGACGCACGGAAAGGGTTCACGCCCGCCGGCGGGTCGAATGTCAACGCTACAGCACTTTGGTCATATCTTTGTCAGTATCAAATTGTTGCATAGCTCATAGTTATTCCATTCACACTGCAGTAATCCCAGTACAGTCTATGCCAAAAAAACAAAACAAAACCAGGAGATAAATAAGTAATGAAGTAGAGCGAGCGGAGGAAAAACAACAGCAACAATGAAGACAATACGAGGACACCGCTGAAGAAAGATGAAAGCGCACGCTCAGCTTATCTAGGAGAGGTTTGATCCCCCTCTCTCTTCAATTAATGATACAGGCCTGGTCTTGTCTCGGGAGGTTGACACTTCACTATGGCCCCGGCGCAATCTGATTGCTATTTCATTAGTTTAGTGCGAGTGTGTTTTTTTTTTTTTTTTCCTCTTCTTTTTCATCTCCTAATGAAATGTCAGCTGTACCAGCAGCGTTGCCCTCTCTGGTTACGAGCAGGAAAATCACCAGATACCGTCCTCGACGCGGCGCCGCTCGAGCCGGTAGCGTTCTGGGGGAAGAGCGGTCTCGATAAGGTCGGGAAAAAATAAGGTGATACTGTTGTTACGGGGAGTGTGATTCCTTATAAATATCCCAAAAAATATATATAAACAACAAAGCAGAGTGATGGAAAAATACCGCAAGTTGCAGCCGCCCTATAAACAGGGAACCCGTTCATTAATTCAGAGAGTTGTAAAGAAAGCTGAGGCCTGCGGGGAACTAGTGATGACCTGAGTGAAAGTTTTGAAAGCACTTATTGGGGCACGCTTCTTCCTTTATTAAACCAAAATAACGTGATTATAAAACCATACATATTTTTTATACGTGGAAAAAAATCCAGAAAACATTTTTCTGTGAGTAAGTCTTATCTGCATCAGGATTTGATTGGTTTATAAACTGATGCAAAGTCCACTAAATACATCATTTTACTTTTAATAAAAAGCCATTGGCTAGATAGTTTCGACGGTTGAAGAATTTCCATTCCATAAATAAGAATAATTCTACATTTAGAATAGCTAAAGTAATATTCTTGTATAACTTGTATAATTTGACCATAGCCTGGTGGTGTGTACTCAATTATACAATTACCAAAAAGTGAGCCTACGCTGCTTAACGTTGATATTTTAAATGCACTTTTCTCATACATCATCAATGCAACGGTCTTGTCCCTCCATTTTTCCTAAATATTTAGGCTTGTTTTTAGAATTTGACTTTAGTGTGATAAAAGGAAAGGATTGGTTAGGATTGGTGTTAATGTCTGCATCATCAACTCTCTTACCCAAGTACTTTCAGAACAATAGGCTAAGACAGACTTCAGTGGGGGAATGAATAATTGTGGGTGTGAAAATTATACAACAGTGAAACTCTACAGGCTATCTCACCTGCGGTAAATAAGCCCTCATACACACTTTGGAGTAGACTGTTGATTCTAAAAAAATACTATGGCAACATTAAGCAATGGCTGCAGAGGACGCTATTCTGCTAACTCCTGACCGACTGAGTCTGGCGGGGGTTCTGACATGGAAGTGGAGTTGGATCACGACGATTGGCAGCCTAAACAGACACCTGTTACATTCCAGTCTGCCGCAAAAAGAATTGCTAAATCTTGTATAGTACATTGCCACTTTCTGTGACCACAGACAACAGACAGCAGAGCGCACAGGATGGAGCCACGTGGATAGAACAGACTGGTGATGTGCAGTCCAGTTGGCAGTAATTCACAGAGTAATTCATTCATTCTATAAATGTTCCCCAATCTCACTCGGCAACCTTTCCTCCAATGAGCTACTTAGTTTTTGGCTGAATGGCGAGGCCCCTTTACTCTGTGTCTTGGTCTGCAGACCTCCAAAATTGAACTCTGGCTTTATTCAAGAATTCTCAGAGCTACTGGCTCTCATCATGCCCCACTGTGACAGAGTCCTTATTACTACCACTGATTTTATGAAACTCTTTGAATCTGTGTGACTTTTAAGGCCCTGCTCTCTCATCCTGTTTCCAAGCCCTCTGTCCATGTCCCTTCTCACATCCTCAACTCCAAATCTGGTGACAATTTCTGGAAGGCTTTCTCAGCTGCCACCAATCACAGTGCTCATGAGCATTCTCAAAGTAGCACAGAGGAGCTAGTTAAGCTAGTTTTAATAGAACTTTCACCTTTATTCTTGACTCCATTGCTCCAGTCAAAGACTACTACTACCCTTTCCTATCGGTCTTGTTTTTACTCCTGTTTTACCTTGTTTTATTTCTCCTCTATGCCTCCTTTTAACTTTTTGTGAAGTCCTTGTGTTTTTCTTCATTGTCTAACTGCTTTAGCTTTGATGTTCATTTTACCCTGTTTCTGTAAAGCACTTTGTAACTTTGTTTTGGAAGGTGCTACACAAATAAAGTTTATTATTATTATTCTCAAAGCTGTCTCGCAGCTTCCACATCTGCTGGTGCCAGCTGGCAAGGCCCCTCCCTAAAAGGTTTGTCATCTGTGACTCTGAAGCTACGGTGAATACTTTTAGAACAGCCAACGTCAAACTCATGAAATGAAAAGACTTCCTTCCATTCCATCATCTTGTTTATTAACCTCTCCTTCCATTCCACAGGTACTGGTCAATCACCAAAACTGAATGAAGAAGGTGTCAAAAAATAAGTTTGATTTTGATTTATTTATCTTATCCACAGCAGATGATGAAACCACATCAACAGGAAACAGTTGAGCGATCGGCATTCCACGTTTTAACGTTGCTTCCTTTGCTGACGTATTCCTGAGTATCACTGTAATTGACGACAAAGCCACGGACATTTGCAACTCTCACAGAAGTCAGTCAAGTCAGTTGGGTGAACTCCAGTGGCACGTAGCGAACCAAAGTTTTGCAGGATATAAGATGCTGGCGCTAAAACTCACCCACCCAATGAGGTCATCCGCCCAATGAAGAAGAGTAGTGGGCAAAAACCTAGAGTAAAATGAAAGGAGGGAATGGGAAGTTACAGACTTGGTAGACTTCAAGGAACAGCTGAGAAGAAACTAGAGAAACTGGGTTATTATCTATGTGTATAGGGTGGAAATATTTGGTGTAAGAAGGAAGAAAGTAAAAGGAAAGGAAGAAAGGAAGAAAGTAGTTTTAGAACCAATTAAGTCTAGGTGACAACAGAAGACTGGTGAAAAGAAGGTAGCTTAGCAGGCAGTGGAGGAAGACTACTGATGGCGAGAAGGAGGGCATCAACATCCTACACAAAGAACTGAGGAATCTCTTGGCAGCTTTAAGGAGAGGAGAATATCTTAGGAAAAACAGGAAAAAGAAAGAGCGAGCTAGGATGGCATTCTACAAAGATCCATTTAGTTTTGTAAAGGCTCTATTTAGTAAAGAGAAGAGTTACACACCGAGAGCAACAAAGCTGGGAGCTAGAAGACCACTTACAGATACATACAGATAGCGAGAGTTATAGAGAGATAAGGGCTGACCCCTGGATATCCCACTTATTGGGGCGACAGACTATCAAATGGATGTTAGCACCCCCAAAGTGGAGTGAGGTGCAAAATGTGGCAAAGCAGGCAAGGGCTTCATCAGCCCCAGGGCCTTATGGTGTCCCCTACCGGTTATATAAGAGCATGCTAGGTGTATTGAGCTTTCTATGGAAGCTAATGAAGCTAGCATGGAAGAAGCAGGTTATTCCCAGAGCATGGTGTAGGGAGGGATTTGAATTCCCAAAGAGAAAAATTACAGATATAAATCAGTTTCAACAGTGGAATGTGAAATTAAAAGACAGTTTTAACCACTTTACACGTTAGCCCGTGAAAAAAATAATAAACTTGTTTGTGTTTTCGGTTCAAAGTGATCTCGATACGATCTTACGATTCATCCAAATTGGCTTCACTTCAAAGAACAAAATGCACAAATGTTAGTGCTGGAAAATATGAGGAGAGCATGAAAATCAAACAAGCAACCACTTACCATCTCATGCGGTGGCCAACTAGTCCATTTCTGCTGGCGCAGCCAATAGGGTGAAACAGTATGGAACTTATGAGGGCATTTTAAACCTTTTACAATGGAAGGTGTACAGTGTATCTACTATAGAAACTACAGTGTGCTTAGGCAAGATTAGTTCTTGGTTCTTCAGTCTCCGTAGTTCTTGAATATTAGACAATATGAAGGGAAAGGAACATTATTCAATCACAAAGAGACAAAACAGAAAAAAATAAACTCTTATACTAGATGGAAAAGAGAGAAGAGATAGATGTTTGAAATACTGTTCTTCCTATTTATGAAGTGTGACTGTGAAGTCAAATTCAAAACTAACTTTGAACTGATGACTTGTGAGAAGAGAATTTACAGGAGCAGCCATAGGAGGAACATGGGTTGTGAAACATCTTAAAGAAGACTTAAAGATCACTGAAAAGGAGAAAATCATAGATCGCAGAATAATACCATGAAGTTCATTGTGCATTTGTCACACAAAATCCAGATAAACTGATTGGTGACTCACAACTAACGATTATGCTATCATCCATGTCTGGGAGCTGGACGCTTGGCAACTGTCAATGGAAAACGTCATCACCTTGATTGATATCGACACAATGCATGTACATTGCGCTCTTCGTTGTTGTCTTCTGTAGGACAGAAGAAGAGCCTGGAAAAACAGAGCAACACACTAAAGCGCTCAAACAAAGGCGGAGAATCTGAACGTCTCTGTAATCAAAATGTCATTAATTTGTCAGCTCTTATCAGACCGCACAGACAGCCCTAACTGTAAGCATGTGAGGAAGACAGAGCTTTTGTGTGCTTAGACATTGGCGCATGCTGCTTGCGCACTCAAATTAGCTGTCTCGATAATGAAATGTATGTGGTTGCAAGAGACCGCGTGGTGTTTTGATAATTGCTCAATTACATTTCATCTGTATAACATCGGGTTTAGTTTGTAGAAATGGTCGCCTCCAACAAATATCTCATTAAAAGAGTAAATTAGCTTTCACGTTTGCTAGCTTTGTTCATTCGCAACCCTTTCGCATCACATCACAGATGCATGTGCGCGTATTTGAACGCATGCATGCGCTGTGCCACACACACACGCACGCACACACACACGTACACACACCTATTCCTGCAGTGACTTTGGTGCCTCATATCAAATGCATATTAAGCGTGCCAGCATGCTAATAGTTTTCGGTGACAGGCATTTTCATCTGCAAATGCAACCGCAGCCTGATGCGTCTAAATTGTTATATCCTCTGTGTAATTTCATACAAAGTCATCCATAATGGAGCTCAACTGCTATTGCATTCCTCCCCGATTCCCATTACACAACATATGGGAGCATAATGAGTAGAGGTGTAGGATTTCAATATCTGAGCTATTTTACAGAGGATTGAACACGATATGATGCAAATAGATACATGGATGATCTCACAGCATCAGTTGATCTCGAAGGTAAAAAGGTAGGAGAAACTTTAAAGTATAGTACTGTAAAGATGTAGAAATAACACCTACATACAGTAACAGCAACCTATTATACCTAAATTGTGTTCATTGGTCTCTCATCCCTGAAGGCCAAACAACCAAAAAAAAAACAATGTAAATTTTAACATGGTATTTGTCATATTTACACTGGCAGATGCTAATGTTTGACAGCCTTGCAATAGACAGATATGCCAGTGAATTTAAGGATTCATATACCGTATATTCTTCCCTTAACCCTTCTATGCCCTTAACAATCCAATTTCTACCCTGGGGAGCGAGTCGCTCATGCTCATAAACATTGATCACACTATAATAGACCACAGTAGCATCACATGCACATTGAGTAAATCAAGTGGTAATCCCTTTAAATTACCCACTCATAAACCTTAAAGTGCGCTTTCCTAACTGGGCTGCCAACAAAAAAAGCTACTTGGCAAAGACGAGAAGCCTGGGTACCACCACAGACAAATAACCAAACATACTATATACTGTAAGTACTAAGAGGTATCGGACTCCAAACTTGAGATGGGAAACTGGGTGGTAGGTTTTGGCGAGAACAGGAGACAAAAGGAGCGTCTTCAAATTCATTCATATTCACAGTGAATTCGTTTTTTTCCCAAAGTGACGCGATTAGATAATGTATCTCGTTTTGACGTCTCGGCTTTGTCATAATTAGCGACGCCGTGACGTTAATGAATCTCCTTTATCCGTGGTTCTCATTGGCTGTCATCTATTTGACCCCTGTAAGAGTTTAACAGGCTATGTTTCGACCGAGGCTGTTGCCATGCGGAGCTGGCCGCGCTTGTAGTGCTACACTTGGGGCGCATAGATCAAACAGGCTGAGCGATGGCAGGATGCTGGATGGAGCCAAGACAACTCACCCATCTGGGCGGCTGGACAACTGGCAGCATCATTCCTGGAGATGCGAGGGCCCCGGGCCAGCCAGGAGAGGTCGTGGTAGGTGGCCTGACCTCAGCAGATGAGAACACAAGTGAGGACAGCTGCTGGGGACAGATGCCACCATTTGGAGAGCAATAGTGAGTTTTAACAGTCCGTGTTATTAGGCTGGGTTGTTGAGGCAGCGCTCAGATGGAAGTCATGGCAACATACAGCTATCATACACTGTTTTCAAGCTCGGATAGAGCAGACTAGCTCGCTCTGCCTCAGCAGGTTGTTTTATTGAAATGAGCTGCTGTGAACGCCATCTCGGAGTTCATTATGAGGAGGAAGGAGGGAAGAGCCCTGTCGTTCCGTTTCCTTTTCTTTAGGACGGATGCACACGCACATGCACAGACACACATTAAGACAGTAAGTCTCTCTCTCTCGCACACACACGCACACACACAAACACACACACATGCAAACAGAGTGTGCTTAAATTGCACACAGGGGCATGCTAGCTTGTAGGCTAGTTATCTGGCATGTTTATGACACATTGGGAAAAACGACAAGTTTAATGAGGCTCCCTTTGCATTCAATAACTTGTCAGATGAATACATAATTTTCACTTTTATATCACAACAAAATTGTTGAAATGAAAGATCAGAAGAAATAATGAAAAAAGTATTTCTATTTTAGATGAGAGAGCATCACCATTACCAGAGGCAAACTATTTCCAGTCTAAAGTAATATTACTTTAACTTTAAACAACTGTATATATTGTGAGAGTGTAGAACATAAATGTGAGAACATAAACGTGTTGGACAGTTGCAAGGGCCAGTGGTTCATACTGATTCTATTACTGGATAATATAATATAATATATAAATACTGCTGCCCATCCTGTTGTAGGAATAGATTTTTCTTTCTGAAAGCACCCTTAAAATCACAGTAACACTGTTGCTTTGCTAAGAGCGCCACACAGGCCCGGTGAATGTTCATCCCACAGCTGAGTTAACTGTCATCGTAGCACATCTGCATCAGCTGCAGCAGTGCTTAATGTAATGTTGAAACCCCTCATTAGTGTTTCAATGAGCTCTGATTGCTGATTGACCAGATTTAGATTTCAAGCATCAATGCTACTTCCCCTTCCCAGTCACATCCTCTCCCATATCCCTCTCCTCATCCTCTCCTGTCTCTCAAGCTTAACCAGCTTTTATTTGCCAGTGTTTGGCTCCAGCCAGCCCTGACTGCTCACCATAGTGCACAGCTTTTGGTCTCTCTCGCTCTCTCTTTTAATTTTGGTCTCTTTTTACGAAGCTTGAACAGCAGAAACGGATACGAGTTACTGATTCAATAGTTGGCAACTAAAAAGCAAAGTGAAATTCACACAGATGTTGTCCGTGGTTCAAACTCACAAATGATCCAAGCCTTGATAAACATAATAGAGAGAAAAGTGGAGAAGAAGGTGAACACAAGACAACAAACAAACTTTGTCTCACTATACTGTCCAAAAAACAATAACAAAATACTGAAGATGATACGATGTTACTTTATGGCTTGTTGTTAACCTCTGACACATAAAATAAACAAAGCGATATCCCATTTAGTTGTTTTGATGGTAGAGACAGTAGCTTAACCATATACAGTATATCACACTTGCAGTATGAATATTACATTATGCCTGCTGTTTAAAACTAGTTTTAAAAGATCGTTTTATACTTCTGTGCCAAAATGAGTTAAAAAAAAAATACAGTTTTTAGTACCTCCATTTTGTTTCTCTGAATTCAATTTCATCACTGAATATTTAATGCAGTGCTGTGTCTGTAAAACATATTTCATCTGAACAGATCAATGGTTATTTAATTTAATTCCCTCTTCCTGTCATTCTCCCCTTCCTGTTGTGGATTTCAAGCCGCTGTTTCTACTCTTGATAAAACTTCAGAGTCCCTTCTTGTGTTTTGGCATGCATTTTTAATGATATGTAGCATTCATTTGGAGGAGATGAGCGGGCAGTTGGTTTGAAATGTTCATTGAAGTGAGAAGATGTACCCCAAAGTTTCATTGGGGTTTTAGCGCAATTTGGCAGGATCTCTCCCGTCTCAAAGTGTTTTATGTAGGTACAAATGTCTGTGTATAGACAGGACTTTCTGGTTCTGATGTTCTCTGTATGATGCTGAGGGGAGTATATATTAGGTCAATATATTTGCTAATTCCTCCATTTGATCTTCACCACATCATGAAATAGAAAAAAAAAAAAAAATGTCTAGAAAGTTTACATGCTTTTCATAGTGCAACTTATTTTCAGTGAAAGATGCCACATCATGAGTTGATTCATGAGACATTTATTTGCTTCATACAATTATTGCTGCAATATCAGGTAAGACATTATTCACTGAAGAATCTGAATATGATATAATCTCAACTGTAAGACTATGGATTTCCCCTTCGTCACATGTTCTGAAATCAGGCTATGGTTAAACTTGTCATTTCAATGTGATTCAAGACCTCTCATTCTAAAGTGTGATTTCATTAAATCAAATTGCTCTAGGTCCACTCTTGTCTTCAGATGGTTGTTATGCATGTCCTGTAGCTGTATTCATTTAACTATGTGCCTGTGTTACTTTTCCAGCTCTTGATCTCTTTACATGTCTTGTATACACATTGTAGCAGGATGACATCCAGACTGTAGAATTCCAATCACAACAAGGTTTTGAAGATCCAATAGCCATGATTGGATATAATCAAATTATAGACACATTGATAAAGGTAGCCACCACTAGAGGTTTATCAGCCCCTGTCAGAATACGTTTGAAACAAACATTGTCCATGGACTGATTAATCAGTGTGCTTATTGGTCTCATAAATGTACTCTTTAAGGTTTAAACTTTTTTAACTGTGCTCACCATATTTTCTGGATTTTGAAAAATAAATAAATACATTAATACATTTTATTTAAAATCAAATAGCTTCCTGTGCCACTAGTGTTTATTGCAATGTATTTGTTGAAATCTGTAACAATATGCATTCCAATGTATCTGTATTAATCTCTGGTCATTCTCATTATCTTAAAAATTATAATTAAGAGAAAATGAAATCTAAAGCTTTTGCAAACACTGAAAAGTCACATTTAATTAAACGGTGTAAATTCAATACAGTTATGTAGCTTTGCGTTATCAGTGAGTAATACATTAACAGATAACAGAAACAACAGATCAAGAGGATGGTATTGCAGTGACCCAGGAGCTCAATCTCTGTCTATTTGAGATGTCCTCTATGTTGAGGTCATGCGTGAGATAGTACCTGTATGTTTACCATCAAGATAAGAATCATAACCTTTAAATATCCTACAAAGGCCACGCATGGTCTATTCCTAGAGGACAGGCTCAACGCTTGGCTCTTGTTTTGACCGAATACTTCCTCGCTCAAATTCAAGGGCTCGTTTCCTACAGACAATTTGTGAGCTGCTGTTGAAGAAGCTGTTGGACAGCTCAGTGCTTTGGCTCTAGCATTGCGCTTGGCAGTTCAAACACACGCTCACACACGTGTATAAAATGAGGACTCACACTCACAAAATACCTCTCATCTCCTTTGGACAGCTGCTGGTGGCATGGCATTAGGAACAGGCAAGTAACATGTTTTCTGAGCGAAATATCCCATTAACACACTTTAATTACATATGGCGTAACACGCTGGTCCATTGGCAAAGAGCAGCAATGAATGGGATGTTGACATGGTGATGAGATAAGCTATCCTCAATCCCAAGGACATTTGGTACTGTATAGACTCTATAGGAGAGGGACTGATACTGTATAGACTCTATAGGAGAGGGACTGGTACTGTATAGACTCTATAGGAGAGGGACTGGTACTGTATAGACTCTATAGGAGAGGGACTGATACTGTATAGACTCTATAGGAGAGGGACTGGTACTGTATAGACTCTATAGGAGAGGGACTGATACTGTATAGACTCTATAGGAGAGGGACTGGTACTGTATAGACTCTATAGGAGAGGGACTGGTACTGTATAGACTCTATAGGAGAGGGACTGATACTGTATAGACTCTATAGGAGAGGGACTGATACTGTATAGACTCTATAGGAGAGGGGCTGGTACTGTATAGACTCTATAGGAGAGGGACTGATACTGTATAGACTCTATAGGAGAGGGACTGGTACTGTATAGACTCTATAGGAGAGGGACTGATACTGTATAGACTCTATAGGAGAGGAACTGATACTGTATAGAACAACAGACGAAGGAGAATATTAAGATTGCAATCAGAGATGGTCTCTTGATTTTTTTGATGGTTATCCTGTTTGGAATGATAATTGTGGATTAAGGTTTAAAACATGTTACAACATTTTCACAATAGTAAGTGGATTTTTATATAAACAAAGCTATCATCTCAGTTTTGTTTGGCACAACTGTAATAAAAATGTGTAGAAACATTCCTGATTTATGCGCTAATTTGTGTCCCAACGCAACCTGTTAATTATTCAGAAACAGGGTAATTGATAGCACTACTAACCTTCAAAGCCAAACAGCAGTAACTGTTTTTTGTGTCAGAGGTGAGATGATTAGAGCATTTTTAATATGAAAAAATATAACCATGAATGCTGTTAAGTGATATACGGCCCACTTATGTACCAACATCTTTTTGGCAGTACAGGAGATACAGTATATGCTGCAGTCATTTTGCTCACAGTTGCTCTTTAGCTTTCTAGGGCAGAATAATTTGTCCTAATGGGGCGGTAATTTCGGGAATCATGGTGGAAGGGCAGATGCAAGGCGTGGCCAACAGTTTTTTTGGTCATTTCTTAGCGAGAGGCGCTGGTGCGGCAGAGTCGAACCTGCGGAATGGTTGTAAAAAGGGTTGGATTAGAAAGGAATGATTTATCGGTAGGTGTGGTGGGGCTGCCTTCGTTTATGGCCAATCAAATCAGCTCCTCTCATTCCCTTTAAAAGCAGCACGCTCTCCACCGTGGCACGCTGACAATTTCGTAATGGATGGGGACAGTCCAGATCGGATGCTTCAAAAAAACAGCTTCTCCCAGGTGGGTCTGTCTCTCTCTGAAGTCACAAAAATAACCAGAACACCAGCCTTACGCTAAGGTAGTCTATGACGCCAGAATGGCACAATCTGATTTTTATTAACACAATCTCTACTGCGCCCCAATGCCCATCTTGTCACAAGCAATGCCGTGATGAGCCACAAGATTACCACATGGTCGCAGGTGAGAGAGAAATCTGTTTGTGGCCAACAAAATTGCCCCTTCGCCAGTGCACAGCCGCTGCGCCAGACTTCCTGCGCTGACCGGAAATTAGGGCCCGTGGCACGAGGGGGGCAGGGCAGTAGAAGATAGGCACATAATAGGGTTCTAGTTTCCCGATCAAGGAGCAGGTGCACTTACCTTGTGAGTCAGCTGGATTCGCGAGATCACGAGTTCACCTCGAGAATCGCGATTGCGAGAATCCATCATGTCAGGCTTCAAGTTAATTGCGATTGTAGCCGAACCGCAGCTGGTTCGGACCAATCAGCGTCCTACGAGGAACTACCGGCAGCTACGGGCGTGGTTTAGGTGTGACGACCTAATCCATCCACGGTGATTAGCCCATGATAGACGGTGATGGACAGATGGTTCATCCAATCACCTGCCAAGTATTTTTTGAAAAGTGCCTGCCCTTTTCCAAACAGTTTCCAATGAAGAATTCTCTGATGGTTCTGTGTAACTAATCATCTGGCATGTCAGGTTACAGGCACATGAGGGCGCAAGGCGCACTAGGCGTGGCCAACACTTTTTTGGTAATTTGGGGACATGAGATGCAGGCACAACTGAGGCGCAGCCAAGGCACAGTTGCAAAAAGGGTTGAGATTAGGATAAATAAATTATCAGTAAGTGTGGTAGGGCTGTCTTCAATTATAGCCAATCAAATCAGCCCCTCTCATTCCCTTTAAAAGCAGCGCGCTAGTGCTCCATGGCGCAGTGACAATGTCGTGATAGATGGGGAGAGCCCAGACCACGAGGAGACGAATGTCATGTATTCAGATGTATTCCATGTTGCCTGTAATCATTGTGTAACACAAAAAAATAACACAAATTCCAATGGGATACGAGACAACGCGCAAATACAATTATTTCACAGGCTGCGTATCCTTTTGAATTAAAAACCCTGGCTTTCGGAGGCTCCGGGAAAACTCCGGGGAGGCGGGAACGCTTAAATTAGGTCAATGGACACACTGAGAACAACAACTCTCCTACATGGCAATGCAGTGCACGTAGCAGGGCTCCCGCACACACGTCTACAGCAATTTACAGTGCAGCTCTCCAACAGGGCAACGGCGCTCACAGACAAACGTGCACAAACACACTGTTGCTCTAGTGATAAACTGAGACCTGACAGTCACTTTAACTGGCTAAAGGTTGCTGAAAACAATGTCCCCATCACCAATATTTATATAGAAATTAATATACACACTTCAGACGTCTGATCCAAGTGCGTTGGATTCAAGGACAACAATCACTGCGTTACCAACAGAACACAATAGAAATTGAGGTGTTGAGCAGACTGCGTCTGCCTCCGTTGGAAATGGAAAAAGATCCAATTGTGAGGATGACGGTAAGCCTTTCTCTGCCTTTCCCGTGCGTTCTGTGAACACAGTAGGGAACCTTAAATAGTTGTGATCACGATTGTAGGCCTATTCAATTACCCTTTTAGGTTGAATGACCGTTCATTGAGATATTGAAAGCTCTGTCCCCGTGTTGTTTCCATGTGTAATGACACACATTGACTGGTTTACGTTGGAAGATAATGATTCACACAATAACCATGCGCAGATATTTTGTTTTCCTGTGATTAAAAAGGTTACATTAGGTTACAGTAGTCATTGGTTAAATGATTCACGTCAAAGTGAAATAACTTGGTTTTGGGTAAGTCTGTGGTCATGTGTGCTCTGTCTTAAAGTCCTGAAACTACCACAGAGGAATACCACGCATATTCTTTGATACCAAACTAGCACTGCGCCGCCTGGTTTTTATTGACACGCCCACTACTGCGGCCCCAAGCCCATATCGGCGCAAGCGATGTCACGGCGAGCCGGGAAATTACCAAAACAGGCGCGATTCCGAGAGAAATCCACTTGCGGCCAACGAAATCGGCACTGCGCCGGCGCGAGGCCACTGTTCTAGATTTGCGCCGTCTGGAAACTAGAGCCCATAGAGTTGGAACAGGTTGAGAGAGCGAGGCAGTATATACTTAGAACATGTTTCATGCTACAATCAGCAGAGTCAGGTCCTATCAATTGGTCAGAGGCAATAGGTAGCCAATGTCGTAATTAGTCAACGGATGTCAAAACAAAAAACACCATGAATCTTACGCTCTGTACAAAAATCCTATACTGTGATGGAAAAATACAATCTAAGTAGAGAGTGCGTGATGAACTCATGTAACCACTCATTTATGTTTAGAAGTACTGTGTGTTAAAAGAATGTTTAGACTCTTGCAGTTTCCTGTAAGATAGTTAGGAAAAGCATAGAGGCAGCCATAACTTTTCTCTCTGCCCATGTCCTTCCTAGAGCACTGTCTCAAGGCCTGCCTGTGAAGCTAAGCCACAATTGTTAGAATTGTTATTGTATGACTACAAAACCACTGCTTTCTCTTCTCGGGGGCCATTCTCTCTGACTCTCTGGGCAGGGAGAATGGTGGACCTGACTTTTTGACTATATGGCAGCCTTCTCCTTATGACTTGACTAGAGGAGAAGAACCATATTACTGTATGACTTTGACTAATAAATGATTGCTACACATTGAAGCAACTATCTCATTCTCACAATTATTTTGAGCATGCAATTATTACATTTCCACCACAATACCCAGGCAAATCAGGGCTTGTGGGACTGGGCATGCATTCAGCAATAATCGCTGATTACTTTACTTAAGGATACCCAAGCAAATGTACGGTCATCCTTGCAATGCTGCCTATGCAGGGAGGAGCATTAATAAAATATAGGAGAGCATTAATAAAATAACAATATAATAGGCTGCAGGCAAAAAACGTGGAAGGGAGTCACACTTTCATCCCTGCATATATTTAACCCAAAATGACCTGGTCGGGCTATAGAAGATGATCCAAAACAAACTAAAACAGATATAAGGCCAAGTGACAAGAATCGTTACAGTTTGCAGGAAAACTGCCGTAGGCAACAAAAGCATCACATATCACTGCTGACAGAAATATCCAAACCTCACTAATTCTACCTTGAGGGACTTTGTTTTTTATTGTTTGATTCTAATTGGGTCCACAGTGGCTGTAGAGAAACATTCGAACCCAAGTCAAACAAGCATTTGAACATGTTGGCTATGTTTCACAAGCCTACAGGATCAACAAAAGATAAAAGCCTTCATAATCTATTCACAATCAATTCAAATCTATTCAAAAAGTCTAAAAATCTATTCAAAAAGTTGTGACAAAGCCATGGATGAGTGTGTATGGCCTTGGAAGTACTATTCTCCTTAGAGCGACAGGGTGTGTGTCGTCGGGGGGGAATAATGAATCTGATTTTTGAGATATGACATCAACCCTTCTCTCAAAAGTGTGCCCTCAATATTCCCTCTGATGAAATTTGTTTTTATGAAACCGCAACCTATTTTTCCCACTGCCAGCAGCCCTGAAAAATGGGAAACAATTTTGTTTATTTTAATGAAACAGGGTGGTTCTATCAGCTGGTACTGGGATTAACTATTTCATGTAAGTGACATTCTTAATAACACAAGTAACATCTCAAAAAATATCTATATTTATTTATTTAAGCACAGGGGACAATATTGTCAAATAAAGGTATATGGAACCATTTGAAGTCAAGATACTGTGAAGTGGAAAAGTAAACTCTAAAGGAAAATGAGTCTTA